>JACXGJ010000115.1:0-120688 GCA_016801105.1 Esox niger | reverse complement strand
CCATAGTCAACATGCACCTGTTGATAGGGAATAACAATAGTAGAACAAGAAAACCTGCTGTGTGAGGTTGAAAAAGGCTAGGGTACGACAATGCTGTTCCTGTATGGTAACTTGGCAGGAATTCAGACTCTCTTTCAACCAACAATTAAGTCTCCTGAGAAGAAAATGTCCTTATCCTGAAGGACTTGTACGCCACACACTGCCAAACACTGAGATAGCCGGGCCACTCCAAATGAAGCAGCAAACTGATTTTAAAATGTATTTTAATTACGCGTGTGTGTGTGTGTGTGTGTGTGTGTGTGTATGTGCATGCAAGTGTGTGTGTTTCTTTGAATGTACGTGTGCCCCTCTGTAGTTTCTGTACCAGACAGCTGGATGGAGCTTTTTCTAATAATGATATATTTCCATTGAGAAGTCCCAGCGGACTCAGCTCCAAGGTCCATCGTTGTGCTCTGTGGTGTATGAGATTGGCTTGATGCCTTAACTGCGGTAATACAGTGCTCAACATGAGGGGTAAATTACATTGTGTGCTGGTGTTCTAGCTAGTTAGCCGGTTTTCGACTTCCCTCATATTTTGTTGTTATTTCATTTCTCCCTGTGAAAATGTTATCTTATTTTGTAGACCTTAAATTACTTGCAGTAGTGAAGTAGTGTAGCACTGCAATGATTATTCAACCATGCTGACTTATTCAACTAGTGAAATCTGATGATTAGTCACTAATACGTATCCACTATTAGCCAACATATTCTTAACGGGGAATAACAACGAATGTCTAACCTTTGTCTAAGTTCATAAATCACTTGAATTCATTGTTGGACTGTCTCTCTAAGCACACAGCTCTCTCAGTGAGAGCAGAGTCAAGCTAGTATGGGTGCAGCATCACCCAAGACAGATATAATGCATCAGTCAGTCATGTATTAAGCGATGTTATTATGGAAATGCACTGCCACAAATGTTTAGCAGTGACAAGTTGGAGTAAACTAATAATTCTTGCTCACTGCAACTTGCAGCACTCAATCAACTGAGTGAGGTTTGAGAGGTTTTTGGCAGGTACTCCCTGCTCCAGGTCCTACCTCACATCTTGATTGGATTAACGTCACAAATTTGACATGACCAATCCAAAACACAGATCTTCTTACTCTTGAGCCCTTCTTTGGTAGATTTGCTTTAACCATTTTGTCCAAGAATCTGGTATATTTCAGAATTCATAGTTCCCTTAATGATGTGCAGTCAAGCATGACCAGAGGAGGAAAAGTAGCCCCAGATTTTGACATTCCCACCACCATGCTTAACTGTTGGGATAAGGTTCTTTTGGAAGTAGACAGTGTCAGGTTTTCACCAAACATACTCGTTTTGATTGTCTTGATCATAACCTTCCAGAAACCTTCTGGTCCGAGTGGACAAAAGAGGCTTCTTCCTAGCAACTCTCCCATGAATGCCATTTCAATTCAGTGTTCTTTTTGTTGAAACATGCAAAATAACCCATGATTCAGGTCGGAAAATCTCCAGATGTTATGTCTGGGTGGCATTTATCAAATTTATTATTTTTCTTGTGGCTCTTGGGAATATTTTGGAAGGTTGTCCACTTCTAGGCTGAGTTTCTATCCTGTTAATTACTCTATTTGTAAATAATTAGCCTCACAGTGGACTGATGGAGGCTAATTATTACAGATGGTTGAATAGCATTCCATAAACTGATGTGCTCTCATTACCCTCTTCCTGATGTCCTCTGAGATCTCCTCTCAGTTTGGGATTGTGTTTTGCATTCACCTGTATGGGTAACATCAAACTGACCAGGTTTCTTGTCTTAATCAGAGATCCTCCAAAACTCTTTCCTAACGATCTCTCCTTTGATTCATATGGTACCCAATTTTTTACCCACGTGATTCTACTTACCTACTTGATCTAACCAATGCAACTTGGGGTTCACTAATTTAATTTTTCTACTGCATAAATTATTTCCTCTAAACCATTATATGGAATTTGTAACAAAATACTATATTGGAGGTGTAGCTTAGTATGTAACACAATTATTTTAAGCTTATGCAACTCAGTATTTGTTTATTCTTTCCCAATATTTTAAGTTGATATGCAATGAAGACATATGTCCCTATCCCTAAACATGTAAGCTCTGCAAACTTCTGTCTTTTAATTTTATAAACTGTTGGAAATCAGCTATCGTATAGTGTTTGTCAATAATTATTTGCGTACCCGGTTGTCAAGGAAGAGAGTAGATCATTTATTCATTGCAGCATTATATAGTATTGTTCATGAGGTTACGGACCTGGTCTTCTTTACACAACCTCAATCTCATCTTATTCAGTTTCTTCTCACTGTGAGTTAGGTTACAAGTTGTTAAGTACATTGAGGGGCGTGTTTACCTAGCAAAGCCAAGACAGTTACCCCCATGCCAACTGGTCAATGTAAACACTCCTGTGCTTACCAGAGTGCAACCTACAGGGGTAATCTAAACAGAAAGGTTTCTGTAAATCTCATTATATAGGCACATTCACTTCCAATGAAACATACATTCATATTGTAATTGTTAATGGTCAGATCCCACAGAACTGAAAAATCCTGAGTGCCTTAATTTTTTTATTCTGCTGACTTATTCAGGTTTACAGTGCAGTGTACTACCCTGAAACCCATGCATGCCTTTATAGGCGATGGCTGCCAGAGCCATCTAAGTTTAAGTACTACATTTGGAATGCTATGGACTACTAAACCAGTTCTAATTTCATCTGACAGACTTGACTCTCAAATTGGCATACAGACATTTATTTAAATTGGTATTACATTTTTGAGTGGTTTTGAGTTATATTGACTGGGATCATATCTAATTTGTCTCCAGATCTATATATTTTCAAAATACAACTTTCCTTTGTGAAGAATGCATGCATTTGTCACAGTTTTGATTTCAATAACAAAAAGGAGATTTCATTTACTTATAATAAAACACTAATTCGCACAAATTCTAATTCAATGTTGGTAACCAGTTTCTTGTAAAAGTCTTAACATTTCTGGAGGATGGAAAAAAATCAGTTATGACATAAAATTTGATGGGGTGGGGGGGTCAAAAATGATGTGGCTTTTATAATTAATCATTAGCAAATAATCGATTGTTAATAACTGTCACAAGGAAAAAGGCACAATTATTTATTCTGATCTCATGGCAATGTTGTTAAAATATTTATTTATACACCCAATATTGACTCTCATTTAATTGGTTTACAAGCGTTATTTCCTGGGACCTTCCCTAACCATTGCTTGTAATCTCCACAGAGTTGAATATGGAACAGGCTTACTACACAGGCCTAATTAATTCTCTCTAGATCTGCCTAGTCTA
The DNA here is from genome assembly GCA_016801105.1 of Esox niger. Taxonomy (NCBI): domain Eukaryota; kingdom Metazoa; phylum Chordata; class Actinopteri; order Esociformes; family Esocidae; genus Esox; species Esox niger. The sequence continues at coordinate 117,341 of JACXGJ010000115.1, read as the reverse complement.
TTGTTATTATTAGTTCTGGTGGTATGTCTACAATAAACGAATTTAGAAATCAGATAATTAACAAGCCAGTTGAATCTATTTCCACGGGGGGGTAGTATCACACTTCTGAGACTGAAACTTCACTGCCATGTCAGACAGATGCAAGTGTTTAAGCAGAAAGCATTTCAAATGCAGGGTGGTTAACCTTGTAAATGCCGAATTTAACTCTTCTGATCAAGACAGTGACCTTATTACTTTCAACTGTCTTTGTGGACTTTAAGTAGGAAAAAAAGGCTCAGGGGAAGCTTCTTAGTTATCACGACTATAATCATTGTCAATTTCATTTTGAATTCATCTTCCTCTTCAACATTGTCCCTTTTTCCTTAATCAAAGGATTTGTTCTTATTGTTTATTTGATGCAGATATTTAGGGCTGCAACTAACAACTATTTTGATAACTGTTTGAGCTGTCGATTATTACGTATATTAATCTTATAGATTTTTTTTTTTTTCCAGAATTGCATGTGTTTTATTTAAAGGTTTTTGTTATTTTTCTCATCCTTTTATAATGCCTTCATAAAAGCAACAGTAGGCAGTAGTTTTAAAACACATACAACTGTGTTTCCAAAAAAGTTGGGATGCTGTGTAAAATGTGAAAAAAAAAATGTAATTATGTGCAAATCATTTAAGCCAGAGAGGAAGAGTCTTTCAGAAGTAATGATGGGGAGGGACTCAGCACTCTGTGAAAGATTGCACAGGCAAATAGTGCAGCAATTTACAAAAAATATTTCTCAATGTAAAATGGCAGATTCATTGAGTTTTAGGATATCATAATCTTTTGCACATAATATCATTAAAAGATTCAGAGAATCCGGAGAAATCTCTGTACGCAAGGGACAAGGCTGAAAAACTAAATTGGATGGCTGTGATATTCGGGCCCACAGAGGACACTGCATTAAACACAGACAAGATTCTATAGTGGACATCCCTGCATGGGCTCAGGAACACTTCTGAAAACCATTGTATGTGATCACAGTACTTTATTGCATCCCCAAATGCAAGTTAAAACTCTACCATGCAAAGAAGAAACCATATATAAACAAGATGAACTCTGCTACCTTCTCTTGGCCCGAGCTCATTTAAGATGGACCCTCAGTGCAAAGTGGAAAACTCTCCTGTGGCCTGACAAATCAAAATTAGAAATTATTTTTGGAAATCATTGACGCGGTGTCCTCAGGACTAAAGAGGAGAGGGACCAACCTGCAAGTTGTCAGTGCACAGTTAAACAGACAACATCTGTGATGGTATGGGGGTGCATTAGTGCACATGGCATGGGTGACTTGCACATCTGTGAAGGCTCCATTAATGCTGAACAATATATATAGGCAAAGCACTTTTTAGGGAAGGCTTTGATTATTTCAGTAAGACAATGCCAAACCACAATCTGCACATATTACAACAGCATGGCTCCACAGTAAAAGAGTCTACATGCTAAACTAGCCTGCTTGCAGTCCAGACCCGTCACCCATTGAAAACATTTGATGCATTATGAAACGAAAAATACTGCAAATTGTGGAGCAGCTGAAATCCAATACAGCAAGCAAGAATGGGAATACATTTAACTTTCAAAACTACACCAGTTGGTCTCCGCAGTTCCCAAATACTTACCAAATATTGTAAAAAGAAGAGGTGATGCAACACAGTGGTAAACATGCCCCTGTTTTGGGTGATGAACAGAACCGTTCAATTTGCAGTGGCCTCTTAACTCTAAACCTTCTGTTCCTCGCTCAAATCCTTCCTTTATGACTTTTTGGAAAGGAAAGAAAAATGTGCAGTGGTCTATTCATTTTTTCCGGAGCTGTATACTAAACAGTAGCATACCTATTTGTAGTACTTAGTATGTAGTGTGCAATTTGAGATTCAGAAATAGAGCTCACAACATTTGACACTAATGGGTTAATTTATCAATAACGTCGTGAATACTCAGCTAGCTGGAGCTGCTCAACTATTGACAACAACTCAACAGGCTCAAGTAGATCACCAGTTTGGGGAAAAATGTGAGATTAAACAAATATTAAAAATGAAAAAGAAATTGATTAATTATTTCTCATGCAAAAATGTATCTGCATTAATGCAAACTGTAATACATGAAATAATTTGTATTATAATAATGTGCTGTCTTGTGCTGAGCCCTCTTCATCTTCTGTCATCAAAGCTACAACATTATTATCTTAGTATTATCTTTAAATGCATATATTCCTGCTCCCGAGCCGCGAGTTCTGCTATGCACATTTTGCATGGTTTGTGGTAAACTTTTTCAGCGCAAAATGGAAATTTTTGGTCATACATGACCTCCCTCCCTCCTTCTGCCTTCGGTTTTTTGTACTGCGTCTCGTTAAGACCTAAATAATCCATAGTGACATTTGTTGCCACCAATTTTTATGATCAATGTTTTGCCGATTTTAATCAATTAGTTTTTGCAGCCCTACAGATGATTTAGTTTGCTCTTCTCTGTTTGAACTGACCCTGTCTACCCTAGAATTATTCTCTGCAGCCATTGAGCTCCAGCGTCCAAAAATATTGTTTATAAATACCATGTAACTTTGTCAACCTGTCACACTAATAATACACTTGACAAATAGTATCATGAAAAAGTCGTTGCCATGTCAGGTTCTATTAAAGACTAAAGGTTTGATACAGCTACCAAAGCCAGACAATGCTCTGCTCCTGTCTTCTCCATTAATACCACTTTAGGATTCACCTTGACACATGTTCTAGTCATACATATTCTTCCTCTTCTAGGTTGCCCTGAGTGCAGCATATGCCACTCGCAATCCTACAGGGAACATGCATGGCACACGTGCACACGTGCACAACAGAGACAACGCAAATGATATGTACCATGTAAAAAGGCTTGATGGAAATACATCCTGCACTGTCTGAGGCCATCGAATCCTGCCTTTCTCAAAGCCAGTGCCGGTCCACGGAGGACCGCTCGCCCCTTCCATAACATATTCCAAATGAACAGCTCCTGCTGGTTGCAATGGATTTATCTCAATCCACTGAACAACACTGACAGCAGAAGAGAGCGATACTTCCATTTTTAAAGCTCAGCATGTGACCCTGCTTCTTCGATCCCTACACTGGCTTCCAGTTGAAGTTCGCTTCTACTGCCAGACCATGGGGCTCTCATATGGAGCAGCAAAGGGAACTGTCCCTCTGCCTTCAGAAAATGATCAAACCCTACATCCCTACCCATGCTCTTTGTTCTGCCATCTCTGGACTCCCCGCAGGAGGGCAGCACCCGCTCTGACCAGTCAAAGATCTTCTCTGTCATGACACCCCAATGGTGGTGCTTGCCACCCCTTGAAGCCGGAACACTTTTGAGAGAAAAACGAAACTAAAATAACTTTCAAAACGCAACCTTTCAAAGTATCAACTACATGTTTAGATTTGATAGAAGTGTTTAACCACTTGCATTGACCTTGGTGATCGCTTGTTCATTGAAGAAGGGCTATTTACAACGACTGGGGGTATCCCAACTTGCCATCCCTAACCCTTAAAGGACAACTCCAAATCCTAGAACACCTATGAAGTGTTGTGCAGATCATGTTTTCAGCATGTCAAACTGTGAAGACAGGTTAGCAATGTGTTGTGTAGTTTGAGAGCTAGCAACGCCGAGTTTGGTCGCAGATGGAAGATTGCTGTTTGTCCGCAGTTCTCTTTGGAACACGCATTGGCATATCAACATGAGCATATGTCTTCAAAACATTTTGTTCTGTTGATAAATCGCTACCCATTAGCTTGGTCTGCATATCCCTTTCATAGGCTTCAGGTGTGAAATGCTGACCACACAAGCAGACCTTCTGCAACTTCTCTTGCAGTGTGTTTAGTTCATATTTAAGTTATCTACAACCGCCAACAATCGCGTGCAGTGTCAATATATTCTTGACGATAGGCTACCATAGCCGACCATTGAAAAACCACCAGGCAATTGCCCACGGATTTACCAAACATATGTTGGCTACTAACAAATTAAACAGCCTCTAAATAGTGATTGTTGCCAGCTAGCTTGTAAGATGAAAATGCACTCATCTATTTAAGACATGCATCTCAACATGCCTTCATGCCACAAAGCGCTATAGAGTGTGTGGGAATCTAATAATTCTTACAAATTAGTTCCTAGTTTGACAAAAGTTTTTTTCTTGCGGAGTTGGTCATTGATTTGAAAAATTCCAATGGATTTGGATTAATTGGGCTCCAATCATGTTGTCGAGGAGTAGTACAGACAAGTGTTGTTTTTGTCCATTAGGATGAATGTAAGTTATACTACTGTAAGTTATTCCGGAAAATAACTAAAGAACAAAAACATCCCTTTCGAGCACCAAGGTCTCAGACATATGTGATTATGATCATATTACAACTCTCGTGGCATTTGATATTATGTACATCAGCCAAACCCACAATACTGTTGAATATTTTTCTCTAATTAAAATAGGCTGTGATGGTTTTTTGAGACTAAATTACTTCCTTGACCACAATTCCCTGAGCTGGGAGCCTCTTAAGGCTATGACTGTAGCAGCAAATGACACTGCAGCAGTTCTTCACTAACATACATGAACCACCACATACTGGGTATAGAATTTACTGTAATTACACATTATATATATTGAATTTATTATATATACAGCTACAGAAAAAATGAAGAGACCTCTGCACCTTTCACTTTCCTTTCCAGATAGGTTGAAAAAAGGTATTGAATGAGGAAAATAGGGGTTAAAATTGCAGTGGTTTCTTAATTTGAACCCTTCTGCTTCTCTCTGACTATTTGTCTAATAATGAATACACAGAATCCAGTTTTTGGGATAGCCCTTTTACTCGTTTAGGTCTCTCTTTCTTTCCACAGTATGTTTTGTTCTCTGTTTCTCTTAGAAAAGCATATTCATCATTCTTGAACCTTGTAGAGAATGGCCAAATTGTCCAATTATTCAGAAAAAAAGTGCAGATCGTGCATAATGTCAGCTCCTTAAAATGGCCCGAATTGGCTGTGGCTGGATGAGCTATCCATTTACTTTGGTACTTGGAATGCTTTTGTTACCCAAGGGTGATGTGGTATTTAAAGTAATTGGCCAGGTGCTATCCTCAATGGTCAAGTTCAACTGCAGATGCCAAAAGGAACTTTGAGAAAGACCAGTGCAGAGATAGAGAAGTGTATTATCAGAGAGTTTAAGTGATTGAACAAAGATGACGTATGGTCTAACAAATAAACACTTCCTTGTTCCAAGACGAACAGGTGCAATTAATCTCTTTTGTCTCCTACTGCTCAATCTTTATACAGTAAACACTAACACTGGAGAAGAGATGTGCAAAGCTGTAGGACAAATAGTAAAGAACCAGGAATGTGTTTGCATTTAATGTTGTATTTAATATCTTGTGAGTATTAAATTACCGATAGATGAGTACTATATGTGATCATTTACACCAAGATATACTTGGCTGTATGTTTTCAACTGTTGAATATTTTTTTCATGTGATGGAAATGGAAATAGTTAGACGATATAATTCACTTATATATTTCATATTACATTACTTCTAGAAAGTAGTTGCAGTAGAATATCAACTTGCAATTACATAACAGAAATTATCTTAGATTTTCCTAAATCAATGAGTTATTGGTTTTCAAGCCGTACTGCATCTCCCTCTACTGAATATGTGATGACAGACAACTTTGCAGCAACAACAGAGCATAATGAGATCCCAAATTCATGTTTAAAGTAAAAAAACACATTCCATTGTATATATCCTCATATTGACTTCACTAGCTGTAACTAAACTGACTAGCTTCCATAGAGCAGGTTCCACACAGTAGGTTTTAAGCCATCATATCCAATTGATTTATCAGTGAATGTTTGTGCATTCCAATCATGCCAAATCATTACCTGAGGCTAACTGTAATAGTAAATGGATGACAACAGGCTTGGCTGTATTAAGGCTCAGCATCCTCTGGCTGTAACAACACATGCTGGCTGGCCAGAAGCCTAATCCTCTCTGACAACCACAGGCGGAGTGATTGATGTCCACAAAGCATCTGATAGTGTGTGTGTGCATCTCAATGAATGCCAGGCTGTGGTGTCCATATCGTTGTTTTCTGACTCATTAAACCACACCTGGACATCTCACCACATTGGATGTCCAAAGTCTAATCAGCAACAAATAATTAAAAATCCATGTAAAATCATAGGTAAAAGAAGATTATTATTTTTTTATTTCACCTTTATTTAATCAGCTAAGCCGTTTGAGAACAGAATTTCATTTACAATGATGACTGGGCCAAGGGCTTAACAACTGCAAGACAACAGAAAAGATAAAGAAAGTCTTGGCAAACTAATGTTCTAAATGGGTAGTAAGTACAAACGCAAATTCCTGTTGATGGTCTACAATCCAAAAAGAATTAAAACAATGTATGGTTGTTTTACTAAATTTAATACATTAGTATGGGTTTCATGAAAGTAAAAATTGACAGAAAGATTAAAACGTAACATAAGATTGCTCTCCATCTCTGATAAGTTTTTAAATATCCTGTTATCTGCAGCCTATATGCTTTGCTGATATTTTGTGATCATTTTTCCTTTTGTGGGATTCTGTCTTTGCCATTCAGCATTATTGTAAACAATTACTTTGCAAGACATGTGCAACATACAGATCAACTTATTTCTTCGTCTGGAATGAATTTTAAACCTCCTATACCATTGTGCCTTTCAGTGGTATTGTAAAAAGTTTTGAGTTCTTAGAAGTCAGCTGATAGTAATTACTCTGAGGCAAAGGGGATTCAACTTTTCCCTGGATGAAAAGAGGCTTAAAAAAGTAAGGTTTACATTTGTAAGGATTGTATTTGCCAGTAATTCAGTCATGAAGAAGGCTTGTTATTTTTCAGTGGACAAGAGAACAATCCATAATTGTGTTAGGAGATTGATTTTCTTTGCATCATATCTAACACTTCACACATTCACATGAGATTTTCATTTTCTCTGTAAGCATGAGCAAATGTCTTTATGAATTACGTTTCTTTAAACAAGTGGTATGGTAATATTGCTTCATTGGTCTCAGTGCCTGCAGGTAATAAGGTATGCTGCATGCATAAAGAAAACTGAAAAGTATAAAACTAAGAAGGTAAAACCACAGAGTTAGATAGAGTAATCATCATTATATCTGTCCCATTACAGCGTCTGTGAGCACACAGGCAGCACAACTGAGGCAATTTCCATTTTGAAGTGGTACTTTTTCTTCTGTCATTTTTTTCTTCTTTGATAAATGCTTACATTTAATTTAGGTGATTTACAGGCACGTACACTGTTTGAGCGCTCATGTCATTCACTAATTGTGGCCACTAGATGGTGGTATTAAAGCCATTTAAAAACATAAGAGGGAGAAGATGGAGAAGAAAACAATGCTCAGATCATTGGCTGATTGCTTCAAACCCAGTAGACTGATTTACAATGGTGGAAACCCTCCGAGGCATTGAGGCCAAACCAAGTATGAACCATCATAATCCTCCATCTGAATCTGTGCTAAAAACCTCCATTCTGATCAAATTGTAAAATACCATCAAAGCATGTATTCAAACTGCTTGGACAAGACACACTCTGTCACGTAGCCCTGTGATTTTGTGTGGCCTGTTTTAAGATCTGCTTGCAATGAATGAGCAGTAGATTTCTACACATTGGCCCTGTCACGTGTGGCGAGCTACAGATCTACTGATCAATGACTGTCAGACTTGTTTTTCCATACGCATCACTTGGATGTTGGCCAGCTTGGAGAACCAGGGATTAGCGTGTGTGTTACTGTGGCGGAAGGTTTCAATGAAGCCCATTTTGCTGAGGAGGCCATAGGCTGCCGTCTGCGGTGAGCTGATCTCCAGAACAACACGGGAGAAGCCACGCTCCTCGCAGAACTCCATGACCTTCTGAGTCATTTGGGAGCCCAGGCCTTTTTTGCGGCACGCAAATGACACAATCAGATGGAGCACCTCACAATAGCCTCCGTCGCTCTCGTCCCGGCCCATCTCGTCACTACCTACCAAATGACCCGCCTTCCAGCGACCTCCCGTCTCCTCTCCTCCCCGCCTCCCAATCACCGCTACCACCCCAGCCACCTTGGACGTGCCATTGAGCTCTGCCTCCATTACCCAGAAGCCATTGTCCGGGTTGTCCAGGTAGCTAGCCTGGATGTCAACCATGTCTGTGTTCATTCTTCTCAGCCTGTAGCCCTCGTGAATGTCAAAGCAGCAGTAGTAGACGAGGCCGGCCCACGCTCCCCCGAAGAGCAAGGCCATAAAATAGGAGCTTCCCCCCAACACGTAGCCTGCCATTGAAATGCTTAGGGTCACACCAATTTGATCAGTGTTGCTCATAGCCTTAAAGAAAGCTGGGTAGACGTGTTCCAAAATCCCGTTGCAAAACAGTGAGATGACGGCGTCTTTGTCCTCGGCCTGGTACTTCCGAATTAAGTACTGCACTGTGAGAAAAGGATGGGGGAGTTTCAGCTCAATGCAACTAATCCGCCTGTTTTTGCAATTAGAAATTCCTGCTGGATTTCTTTCACAATTGGCTCAGATAACAGTGGGTATAATAAATCCCTTTTATGGACAAAAACATATTTCAACTTCAATTAATACATTACAAACTGGGTTGTTTGAGGCCTGAATGCTGCTTGGCGTAAAGCCATGTATCACAGGTTTGGCCAAAAATGTCTAATAATTTCATTTTAAATAAGTTGGTGACCAGCTTATGATAGCAGAAAGGTAACTCTGAGGTTTCTGTTACATGGCTGATGATGGTAATCTAGACACTCCGCAATGTGACGTGTCCTAAGAACAGCTGTTAGCTGTGGTACAATTCCAATGTACTACACATACACTTAAATATAAACCAAGCAATCATATAGAAAACAAGGTATGAAACATTTCTGTCAGCAAAGAGATAGCATGTGAAATGCTTCATATAACATTACTGTAAGAAACAACAATTACATACGGCAAATTATGACATAACAAAGACAATCCTAACTATCACTCTGGTCATTATAAGTATTTTATGATGAATAACAGATATAAAGCAAAGAAAACACATCCTGCTGTGAAAACATATATGAAAATGAACACCAACTGTATTACAGCACCCTCCAGTCTCAACACCTGTCAATTAAATTATTGACCTTTCATTTCCACACTTTCTGGCAAAGCAGACAGATCAATTGGTAATGCACACACAGAAAAACAGAACATTACTTACAGTTATTCTTCGGGGCCATTTTAGGTTTTCCCTCTTCCTTTTCTTTTTTACTTTTTAATGCTTACTACATTGATATAATTCCGCTTCTCTGTCTGTGAACTTTAGCCACAGCTCATGGTAAGCATCAATTCACAAAGCTGCTGCTAATGAGTCTGAGCATGCTCGGTTGCTTTTCACACACGCAGACAAGTGCGCACACACACCCTCACACACACACACACACGTGCGCGCGCGCACAAACGGCTAGATCCTGGGTACATTCATTACTCTGTATATCAAGACTCTGTGTGTATGAATTGCCTCTATTTGAATTAATTTGACATTCTCTCCATGAAATTTAATAGTTTGTCATTTTCTGAATTTGAAAATATAATTTGGCAGACTGTCTAATTGAAATGAATCACTTCTAAACTATTACAATATTGCATCAAATTATTAGCCTATTGCTTGAATAACGGAACCATTTCATTCTCGCTAGCTAATGGAAACTGCAAACAGGTGTCAAAGCACACATGCAATCTGTTTATTTGCAATTAGTAAACCAATTTTAATTTTAAACAAAGGGTCTGAAGACACAATTGTTGTAATCACAGTATACTGTACAATAGTTTTCCTACACTGTGCATATGATGTCCCCATTTGATCTCATATGGCCTCAAGTTACAGTGTCCACTACTATCATCCATTGGCTCTCTGACAAGATTACATATCCTTGACTGGAGGGAGGGCCCTTACAACTGTTTAAATCAATAGCACCTCCTCATGAATCGCGGAGTGATGGAAGGTCAAGGAACTCTGGCACTTTGTCAAACCATTATAGAGTGCCCTGGTGAATTTGGAATTCCATATCGGTGGACCTTCTGAACCTTTAGCTTTTAATCATATTTACAGGCTCAATCGTATTGTCTTGGAATGGAATTAGTTTGTAGAATTAGTTTGAAGAGAATCTTATGGTAATGAGGTGGAGGAAAGAGCTCTTTCATTCCCTGACACATAAGTCGTTTGCGCTCGTATGAGCACATCATACAAACCCACTGTCAACATCTCTCACGTAATGACAGTGTAGTTGTCAATATAGATTTAGTCAAAATCCATTGGCATTTTGGGTCTGTATTTCCGTAAGTGTATAGATAATCAATTATGTGAAACTTTCCTTAAACCTTAAAATGTACACATTTTAAAGTTTAATTCTCCCTTTTCCAAGGCGACCTTGTCATTGAGCATGACTGCAAGTGACCATAAATAATTCAGTATACTGCCCTTAATAACTGCATTATACATTCCCTGCTATGCCAGTCATGCATCACTCCCCATTGGGCAAAAGCATCATGAGAAATAAATTCCTTTCTGCAATTTTGTCCAAGTCAACTTACATTAAATTGAGATATTTAACATTGTATATCACTGCATTCCCTATATTGACTCAATACTTTTTAGCCATGCTGGTTGCCGTCGCGAGGATGAGAACTAGAATATATTTATGAAATTCAGCATTTTTGCAAAGCTAAGTGTATTTATCAGTATATACTGGACAGTCATAATAAAGTTCCTTCAGTGCTCAGCAATCAACAGCAGCGCCATGAACACTCAATTTGACAGCACACTCTGGCTTTAAAATGACCTGCATGTCAATTATTTCAGTCACTGTTTTCTCACTCTATTTCCTTCACCACAGGGAATATTAATCTGAGGACTAAATTACAGCTTGTGTTCTTCTCCCCCATCTTCACTGAACAATATACAAAGAATTCAGTATGTGGGAATATTTGGGGACCTGCAAAAAACAGATCTCCTGAGTCAACAAAACACAAAAGCATCCCTTTCTTTCCCATGTGTTATCATAACCTGCCATTATTAAAATGAGAATTCACACATGAAAATATACAGCAGTTAGCCATGCAATACCATGCAGTACTTACCAAAGTATTCTGTGATAAAACTTAGTATATTGCACTACAGACAACAATACTCCACAATGTAGAATACATCTTGGTAACACTTCATTTGGATTGTCAATATGATCATCTGTTGATGACAGTTTTATACCATCAACAAGCTGTCAAAAACAAAGCAAATAGTTTCTACGGTTAGGGTTAGGTTTACTATAAGTGTCAGGGTTAGACTTAGGGAAATGAGGTTAGGCTTAGGATGAGGTTTAAGGTTAGGGTAAGGGTTAGAAGATAATTAATTGAAAGTTATGCCTGCTAAAGTTACAGTTTGCAATAGGAGTTAGGGTAAGAGTTAGGTAAAAGGTTATGGTTAGAGATAGGAAGGGGTTTAAGGTTAGGGTTAACAGAAAGTTAACTGAAATGCTGACTGGCAAAATGCAGTTGGTAGGGCACCTACAGATTGACTATCCAAATAAAGTTTTACCTACATATGTGTGACACACTCTCTATAGTATTTTGTAAAATACTGTAAAATGTAATAAACCATACTATAATATTCCTAATTTATGTGTAGTAAATACTTTTGAATTCATTAATAAAAAGAAAACAGAAAAAATGTATGTTGCTGAATTCAGTTTTAAATACGTTTTTTAAGGAAGATGGTAGCATGTTAATTGTACCTTAGTGAAATTGGTGAAATTAATAGCAAAAGGGTGATAGCTAGATTTTGCCAAAAAAGTAGGAAGCTAAAACTATCTAGGATAGTTATACTCTAAATCTATACACAGTAATCAATAAGTTAATCATTTTATGTTACTGATAATCAAATACACAATCAATTCACACAATCACTACTATAATAAGTATAGATATACAGTAATATAGTGCAATGTATTACTGTTCTTTGAACACAGTATTGTTCAGTACTGTATAGGACAGGGCATAAAATACAGTACAGTAGCGTACAACACAGAAAAGAGCACAAAGGCTAAGTATAGAACCGTATGGTATAGTTCAGTACACTGATGTAGTAGATATCAACCTGGGTTTCATTCCCACCACTGCTGCTTGCAGAGAGACATCCTTAGACATTGAGAGGCTGGTGATGTGATACCTAAGCTGAAATGCAAAATGAATACATATGGAGGAAGTAAAATGCGACAGCAGGGGCAAATCTGACTAATTGGGTTAAACAGGTGGAACCGGCAACAAGGCTCGGACCCCAGGTCGTCGATGCGTGCTTCAACACGTATTATCATCAGTTATTCATGCAAACCTGGAGTTTAAATTCCCCCAAATCCTTTTAATCATAAAATATTGGGTTTTACCGTGAAAAGGTCCAGTGAAAGTCTTCTCTTTGGGAGGCTAAGAGTGTACACTATAACATAAATGGGCAGTGTTTGTTCATATTGCGTTGAAAATAAAGCAACGAAAGGTTTTTGAGAAACAATATTGTAGCTCATCCAGGCTCATCTCTGAGGTCCCTAGAGGAGGGCCAGGACAGAAAATGAGGAGGCAGCAGCAGCCTGAAACTAAACCTCCATCTATCACACTTAAAGGGATGCTGCCCAACCTCCGCTTCACCAGCAAGACGCCAATATGCTGGAAGTTGCTGGAGTCTGGAGATTAGAGGGACATTTTGCAGTGTAGTGGGACAAAACAGACAAAGCTGTGAATGATCATGCTTGTTTTTTATTAGAAGGTGCTGCTATTGTTTTAGGTTAATTGTTGACTGGGGACACGGCTGAGAGGTTTACCAGCCCCAGTATGGTGGTGTGTCAGATTAACAAGTGATGTTTCTCAGGCAGAGCGTCGTCCACAGCATTTCAGCTCCTTTGACACAGCAATAGGAGAAAGCTCTCTGGATGATCACAGAACAACCCTGGGATAACACAGGGGCCTTACCTGGTTATGGCATTCTTCACAGCTGGCTAGGACGCCAGGAAATTCTGCTTGGCATGAACTTAATTTAGGGTTTTAAATCCAGACGCTGGGCTAGCCTGTTACAGGTAATTGCTGTTTGATGTGTTTGAACACGTTGAATCAAGATAGCCTACAATAGGTTATTTGTTAATGGCTGGAAGGTAGGCTAGACTTTTTCACAGAACAGCATAGAGGAGGAACGTGGCTCTAGGGGACACAAGGTAGCTGTCTGACTTAAAACGAAACTCGAGTTTCTAATCCCGTTGCTGAGCTACAGGCTTATCAGCTAATTGCTGTATGACGTGTTTGAATGGAGGGAGACCTACAGCAGCTACGGTGATAATGTCTGGAGTCAGTGTAGCTTGTTGTTGTTGTTCTCCAAATAACATTTTGTAGTTTTGATATTGTGTGAAAAAGCTAATCCTTGGAGGAGGGGGTCGAAATCGAAAGCTGGTAAAAGGTAATAGAGTGTGAAACTTAAAATGCCTAGAAGAGAAAATTCTAATGAGATGCTAAAATAGGCAAAACTGAATTAGTCCAAATATTATCTTGGGAATTATTTCTCTGGGATTTCTAGCTCCAACTGTGATTATAATAAATATTGAAGCACAACAAGAGCTACCTTTTTTCTTGTAAAAGACAATGCCCACAGCTTAACTGTGATGGAAGACAGTAAATCATTGTTTTCGTCAAAGTATGATGTATTTGTGTTTGAAGTGGTAAATTCAGGTGTCAGGTGTTTCCCCTGAGATGACATGCTATATATTTTTTGACTATGCTTTTACTTTCCATCTTTCCATCCATGAGCATTGCGTTGTATATTAATCAAAAATACCGACATGTTCTTCCTCAGCCAATCAGCTTTTCAGTATAGCTGTTTTGGTCACATTAGAATCAATTCAAATAGGTTGGCAAATGCATACTTGTGCACTGCCATTCTTGCCTAAAGGTGTTATGACCATTTTGTATTTTAGAACCCAGACCCATGTGAGATGATTATGCTACTTATATGGTGGAGTTCCCTGTATTGGTTATACTATGGTTACAGTCCTTATACATCCTTATACAAGTCTTAAACATGGGTAATTCATTTTAGTATTCACATTTTAGAAAATAACAATAATCTATCTGCAGTAATAGTGGTTTAATCGTGTTTTACAACACATATTTACTAGTGTTGTGATTGGCGGTATTATTCACCAATAATGTCTTGCCAAACTGGGCCAGCATTTTTTGTCAAAATGTGTTTTTAGTGGCTGGGGGCAAGCAGCAATGTATCTGGCATTTATGTCCCATGTGTGGCACCTTTAAACAAGGATATTAACATAGCACAGCCAGGGAAGCAGAATTGACTAATTGTCTGCCATTGCATTGGTCCCTAAGAGACCACAGACATGCTAAATGAACTCGCAAAATGCTTCAATATGAACACTTCAATAGTTAGGCTATCCATTTTAGCATATTTAATTCTTCATATTTTTATTGTAGATTCACATCATTGACAAAGTTAATACAAGAATCATAGCAAGGCAGTATCATCATTTTGGCGATAATTGCGCTAACACAATTTTGAGTGCAAATTTCCAACAAACCTTACACAAACTATTGCTGGATAAACAACTGCTTGCTAATGTTAAGGTTAGGGTCAGGTTTAGAATACGGTTTAAGGTAAGGGTTAAGGTTAGGGATAGAATAAAGCTTAGGGTTAGGATATGGATTAAATGTTACAGAAGGAGTCAGTAGGAAGTATCTACAGGCCCACTTTTGGGACATCCTCTCTACTTGGCATATTCATATGAATTGTGGGAGCCCAGCCTTTTGAGTGTTCAGTGCACTAAAGTGTATAGACCACATTCGATACCAGCAGAAGTAGTATTACTTATCCATTTCAGTGAAAATAAAAGCCAAGGAAAGACCCAGATAAGCAAATGCAGCCCTGACCCTGTTTCCAACTCTCCTTCCTCTTAACACTTAGCAAACCAAAGAGCTGTAGCTGCCAGGCTCTTCTTATTGTTCTTCTTCACTTTTTCCTCCATCACAGATGCTAATGCAACACAAACTGAAGGGAACCATCCACCTCTCTCAGCAAATCAGTCTAAAGAAGCAGTCTAATGCTGCTAAATTGCTAGGGCTGACTGACTTCGATGTAAGGTATTTATTTTAAATTAATGCCAGTGTGCCTTCTTAAAATGAAGCTTGGATGGAGATTGAGAGTGGGTTTAAAAGGATCTTATAAATTGGGTTCTGAAATTGGTTTCAGAAAAGTACGATTTTAGTATTAAATATTTCCTTACGTCAAAAAATTATATTTGACAAAAGATATATTAAGACTGCATACCAATAATGTGGCATTTTAAAACAGAGTGGCAACATTTTGAATTGCAAATTAAAGTTTAGCTTACTCACAAATATCTTACAGCAGAAACGTATGACATTTGGTGTGTTCTAAGATATGCTCTACAATGTCATCATTTGTGGAAAGGCTATGTATACCCAAATGGTACTGAAGACCTTCAATGAAACACGAGGAGTACTGATTCCAGGGATAAGGATAAATCAACATTTTGCAGGTGTTAGCATCTTTGGTATTTTAGAAAGGAAGGAGAGATTTTACCCAAAGAATAGTTTGTAATTTTCAGAGAGAAAGAGAGTGCTGGACTTGTCTGTTCACTCTCTCTTCCCTTATCACATTTGGGCCTTCATTTAATTATATTACCAATTATGTAAGTCTTTAGTTCTGGATTAACCAACATTACTCACAATGAAAGCCCCTTGGGACTACAGTTGCATTAGTGAAATAATGTACTATATAGAGAACTAGTAGGAATGTCATTATAGCTAGACTACAATGGCAGCTACTGATTGGCTTTTGTTTTACTTGAGCATACATACTTTAAAACTGCAGTGTGTTAAAGACAAGCAATATTGTGTCAGTGTGTTGTCATTTGTTTGCTCAAATTGCACATCCTTTCAAGATGAAACAAGGACTCCCCTACCGGTCTCGTCTAGCACTGGGAGATGCCAAGGTAATGTTCATTTCCCATAGAGGCCCTCTGGTCTTGACTGACTGTGACATGTTAGAACCTCTGGTGTAGTGGAAACTCTGCTCTGAGACATAGCACCTTAGACCACTGCACCACTTGGGAGAAATCTGTTCATATATTAAATGAAATACAGATTCCTGGTATGACTCAGTAGAAAGTGTGAATCAATTCAAGACAATTAAGACAATGTTCCTCAGTTTATAATAAATTGAAATTATAATTAGAAAAGCAATTGAGGCAGCAGCTGTTGCATCAGTTCGTTTCATTCTGTCTCACAGCCTTTTTTCACATTGTCACCTTTTGATTTAACAAATTAAGAAAAGGAGTAATTTATTAAAATGCTAATGTACAAGGAAGATACATATTAAATAGACATACTGTACTGATATCCCTTGATAAAACATATGTATTACTTATGGAAATGTGTTAGTCTTTGATAATGTGAGGGATGGCAACACTTTATTAATATATATGCTACTAAATGTCTTGATGTTCAGACAGATAACCAAGAAAAAAATACATTCCTCCAATGTCATATTCTGCCATTACAAAACATAAGGTATGCTGAAGCCGTTGCACATCTAACTAATTCCCTCAATACGCCATTTAAAAACATGTTGAGTGTTATTTGTTCTTGGTCTAATATGTTTTTCTTATTGAAAATTGCTTTTATGGCCTTCAGAATAATGTTCCCCCATGTAGTGAGCTGACCTCTGCTAGACACAGGCAAGTGCTAACACTTCACTGGAAGCTACATTCCATCAATGCAACTGCAGTATAGTATGATCAACCTGAAACCACATTTTAATGCACTTCTTTACATCAAGAGTTCAAAGTAATTGTAAACCCTCGAGACTGTGACTATAACTTTAGTTAATGTCACTATATCTTGTCTGGACAATTTTTGTTTACATTTTCAGCAGAGAAAAATCTATTCAACTGACAAATGGAAACATCAAACAATACCTTGTCAAAGATTTTAATTACTAAACCAACACAGCCCTTAAGCTGTTGTTTTCTGCAGGAGGCTAGAAAAGCGATTTCTGATGAGCAGAGGCAAGCACTAGGTAACAAGATCCGTTTGGGAAATATTGGTGCGTTCTAGCAAGGAAATGCCTACTCTGAAGGGCTCAAGTTCAAAAACTCAGTTGGCCATTCAATTGCCCATCTCGCAACAGTTAAACTTAAACAAGAAACCAGACAAGCCTAGTTCAGCCGGCCCGCAATAGAAAGTGTCACCCACATGGAAGGCTGTGTCCTTAATCAGGACACCACAGAGCTGTACATTTGATGGGTGTCAGTATTGCCTCTTGTGTATACCCTGAAAAAATCCTCATTTGCCACTGGCTGCTTTAACATCTTGGCTATTCATGAATGATAGTGATACAGTTTCACTGACCAACGTTTCTTACTAAGTTTACCTCCACCACAAATAGCCGTAAACTGTTTAATTTCAGACTTACCATAATGTAGATACTGAAAGCGTACTTCGCTTTGCCTGTGAAGAGCCGGACACGGGACCTATAGTTTGCAGGTCCTCTTCGCTAATCAATACGCTATTTAACAAGGGGTAGTCAGTTAGTCAGTCAGTCAGTGACATTCGCTCTTAGCTGGCTCCACTTACATGGTCTGGCAGAATAAACTGTGTATGTTGTTCGTAATATACAATGTTGTACTTTTGGGGACAATAGAACAGTACTGAGGCTACAACTTTCTGGCCAAGATGACAACCTGATGCTTCACATTCAAACCATTTGATGTTTATCTGGCTCTGCCTACCAGTGGCTTTGTCAAAATGTCATGTAAAATCTGCATTCCATTACCACTGAGTTGTCCGCCCTTAACCGTACACACAATACAGCATACACCAATGGAATATAAGGTGATATTTTAGACCTGTTTCATTGCATTCACTTTTCATTAGTCCATCAATACAAAATGTGTCTTCTATTCAAAACCATCCTGTGTACATTTTACATATTAGCCCTGGCAAGAATCAAACACAAACATTTTGACATTGCATGAACCATGCTCTCATAACTGAGCCACATAAAACCATATCATACACATTAATAACGCTATGATAGTAGTTTTGAACAACATCTCTGAATTAAAAGAAGAGATAAAATCCTTATTCAACACTTAAAGATGGGAGTTGCGATTTTGATAAATTGTCATTATCATATTTTCGTCAAAATTCTCTGTCACAATACACAGTGCTCTCAAAAAGCAGGACAGACAATGTGTTGATTTCATGCGCCGATTAAAGCTTGTGACGATCGTGGCACACATCTAGTATGTCATCGCTTGGAGTGTTAATACCAACTCAGTGAAAAGACAGCAAATCCAGAAGTGGAAAATGAAGTCAGTAGACAGTAGATGTATAACCTTCCTACTCAGTGAAAAGTGCAATATCAACTTCAGGCTGTTGTTACCGACACCAGGATAGGACAAGTAGGGATATAATAGCAGACATTCAAGGGCACCTTTTAAGGTAAAGTGACTGATAATCACACTAGTTTTAAACCAATCTTTTCTTTTTTTATGAATATTATGATAGGCATCACCTGATCCATACTGTATAGAATACAGCCTCCAACACTCTGAGGGAGCTTCAAACCGCTTCCTGGCTAATGGATCATCCCTAACACCTTCCCTTTCTGAGACCTCCGTTTGAGACCTATTTGTGACATGTGGATGTATCCGTTTAAACCAAGGTCTTAGCATTGCAATTGTCATCCGTCTCTGGTAATGACGGTATATTCATGAGGACGATTGGAGAAATTCTGTGGGTGTTTTATAATGGTGGGTTATTTGGTGCATTGTGCCATGCACATAGAAGGCCATTTTGTGACGGTGTGAAGTGATAGTCTGCACATATTAACGGCCACTCGCTAAATATGAATAGTGGAAATTATTTCTCTTTTTCATTCCTAAAATATTCCTGTATTTCAGAACAGTAAGATCCAGGTCTACACTGAACCTGTTCTACATGAATTCCAAAGCTAATTGAGAGAACCTGCTGGTGTGACTAATTCTACATTGACCCTCACACAGTACATTCAGTACATTCATCTATCGAGTCTGTCAACCTATTATGCTGATATAAACCACTAATGTTATGAAACACACATATTGTCATTGGCAAATGAAATAAACGGCCCAGCGTATGTCCCTACCAAGTTCATAAAGCTAATGACATCAAAATAAAGCAGATAACAGTAATTATCACATTACACAGAATGTGGATGATGATATATATCACATCATATAGAAAGCAGATAACAGCAAATATCACATTACAAAGATTGCTTGTGATAGTAAAAATCAAAACACAAAGCTGATGATAGCGAATACCATATCAAAAAGAAGGTTGATGATAGAAAACATCACCTCAACATCATTCCAAATTGTTGTGCTTGCTGTGCCGAATGTTTGTCCAATGGCTCTGGTCGATATTCCTTCTTTTCTCTACCTGACAATGGCTTAGTTTTCTCCCATAGACAGCTCTCTGGTCTTCATGTTGGTTTATCTTCTTTAACAAGTAATGCAGTCTTCATAGGTTTAAACCAAGGATGGAAACAAGTCATGCAGAGCTATTTAATGTTTTAACAATAAACCTAAAAGGCAACACCTGGGTAACAAGAAACATCTGTCAGTCACATGTTCCAATACTTTTGCTCACTTGAAAAATGGGTGGGCACAAACAAAGGGTGGTATGTCCTGAGTTGTTCTACACATCTAGATGTGAATACCAGGAAAGGAAAGCTGTAATTCATACTCATCTTTTGATCTTAAACCCAAATGTCTTCAGTGAACAACAAAAACAAAGGAATTTGCCTTACCATTCCAATACTTTTGGAGGGGACTGTATATTGACCTTGAATGACATTCCAGGCATTTATACTGTCAGCTCGTTGGATGGGTCTTTAACAATTTGCTTTAAAAATAAAGGAAATTGTATTAGACCACTATAATCACAGGAGTAATCATGCAGCAGAAGATGCAACATAATTAAAAAAGGTAATCTTGTATAATTTATGAGATACAGAAGACAAAAACTATCCCAAAAATCATTTATTGCAATATCATAGCAGTCTCTGATGGAAGTATTACACCGGCACAGATTTCAATGTTTAATTGAATCTCACTCAAAACCAAGGTCTCTTTTAATTGAAAAAACGATTTCAGAATTTTAAAGTACTCCAACCAGCATTATCTATGTGTTCAGAAGTATATGTAACCCAATTCCAATGTTTTATCTGGGAAACAGATTATTCATTGGTTTAAGTCGTAAGTGTTCAATTGAAGATACCAAACTTAAATGTAGTGCATTTAAGTAATGCAGCAAATCACAGGTTTAAAACTTGGCTGTTGTGGATAACATGTTGTCAGATTGCCCCCAACCATGACAAATTACTGATCAATAAAAATACAATTGTTGTACTGTTGTACTGTGGTTTAGGCTTATACAATATCCTAAATCCTCTAGCTGTCACTTATTTTTCACTTTCATATTTGAGCTGTCATAACCAACTAATCTTATTGCATACTTTCTATAGTATGTGCTCTTATGTCAATTACTGGCACAGTACAGCATGTATTTTATTACACAAAAGACATGTACTGTAAAATTATCGATTTTGTCAGTTATGAAAAGTATTACGTATATGTAAGGCTTATTCATACTGAAAATAAATAGACTTGCAAAAATATAAATGTACAATAATTCTAAACCGTATTTACCTGAAACCCGTCACAATGGGATATAAAACATGCAGTATAAACATCTACAGTGGAAATATCTATGGACACTAATATTCAATGATTCTTAAGTCTCTAAATTGTCAAAAAGCTACAGAACAAAAAGCCTACAGTGGTGCAGAACAGTGGTCCAGTATTCACATCATATACTTTCACAATTTGTTCGCATTGAAAGGACAACAGGGAATTGAAAGCTAGATGAGGTTTCTTGTGACAGGCTAATGTTACAAATATTCTGTTTAGAGCCTGACATCGAAGAGTTCAGGGAGCAGTTTATTCTTACTGCTAATTATTGAGCTTACCGTCTTTCTATAATGGAAATTGAATTCAAAGAACCAAATAACTGTGAATGACTAAATAAAAGAGCCAAGATTGAATGTAATGCTGTGTGCTGCTAGTACTAAAAATAGAGACATGGAGACACCTTCTGGAGTGTTTCTGCCATTACAATGTTAATGAGTAGAGAGTAAGCCCTAATGTCATGAACATGATCAATAAAATGAATACAACTTTCAAATTGATTTTGTGGACATTGATGATGTACACTAGCATCAAGGTTTTTTACAGTGAAGGGACTATTGAAAATAAGTACAAGTAGATGTTCTTTAACTATTGTTGAATAAACGAATAGCTTACAAATATGCCATGGGCTTCATGCACTAATTTAATTTAAACACCTGGGTGAGTAAAAGTCCAAATCAATGCAAAAATTGGATCACTGCCTGAGCACAGCTCACTGTTATAAAGATCTTCCAGGGAATATGTCCCCATTTCACACAGCTAATTATTAAAAGTAGAGACTGAGGTGGAGAGAAAATGAGAGTGAGAGCGAAAGAGAAAGAAAAGGAGAAAAAGAGCAAGAACAAACACAAGGCCATCCGGGAAATAAGGCAAGTGTTTTTCCAAATTCCATGTGTTCCTCTGAGCCAGGGTTTAACATAAAGCCAAGCCTGTGTTTTTCGGTATTTGCTGCTTGTGTGGGCGGTTCTCTTAATCTTACCAGTGAATATATAAGCAGGAAGCCCAGGAGTCAGAGGAACCTCTTAATGGAGATATTGATCCTCGGTTTCTGACAACTTTAAAACCTACATTTACTCATCTGATATTAGCTCAGGCAGGCCACAATTTAGCACACACTTTAATGAGGGCTGTGTATATATTTTTTTTTTACAGGCTGCATTGCATGGATTGGATGTTTTTTCAGAGTACTTCATTCCAGCACATTATCACTAGCAAAACAACATACTATGACGGTTTTGCAAAAATACATTTCTGTGTATATTGCTTTTACACATACATTACTGTCATTGGGAAATAAGTCACGATTCACGTATTTGTCAAAGCATGGCAATTAATGTGAAAAACATGTTTTTGAAAATGCATTATAATTAGTTTGAAAAATTCAAATGTCACATAACATTTCTGTAAATGCACTGCAGTCAATATGAAAAAAATCATGAATATCATGTTTTTTTTTTTAGAAATGCAATTAATGAGAAAAATAATACAAAATTTAAGGTGTTTATGGAAATGCCTTGGTGTTATTAAGAAAAATCTAGGTTTCATTTGTTTTTGAGAAATTAATGCTTAATATGTCATTTCATTGTCATCAACTTTGTGCCATCGATATAGAACATATGACAACTAATACACACAGCAGCCGAAACTAGACATTGAAAAGGGGGATGAATCTCTGGCAATGCTGTTTTTGTTAGTTGGTCAAATGTGTTGAAACAGCCAGAAATAAAAGGTGTTAGTCCCTACTGTTGCCTCATATTCACCTTTTAATCGTATTTTCACACACCTTGAAATAGCAATGTTGACTTAAATGCCCCAGTATCTGAAAGGCACTGTAAAGCACGCCGCTGCCTATTTATTCAACCCACAGATTGAATTAAATAAACCATGAACATGCAAACTCAACTTACCCACACAGTGCAGACAATTGTGCAGGTAGGTGTTTTACTGTAGAAATAAAATATCAACAAAAAACTAATACAAAACAGAAATATATTTCCATTCATGCTTATCAGTGCCTTGGACTGGTTATCATTGACCATAAATGAAAGATTTCTTGCTTAACAAATGACTTGAAGGATATTTTTGGGTGTGAAAACAGTCGAACCACACAATACTTCAAATTGCTTTTCCGAAAGCATGTTTGAAACATTTCTTCATGTAATTGTCTTTAGAAAGGTTGGTTTAAGGTGTTAATGCGGTAAATCTTTACTGTTCCAGCGGTCCAGCCAATACATTTTGCAACATAGTCAGGTGATTAGACATGACTGAGGGAACAATGAGCGGAGTGAAGTACAAACTTGATGAAAACCTGCTCCAGAGCACTCACGACCTCAGAATGGATCGATGGTTCACCTTTCAACAAAACCACCCGGTACTGACGGGACCAACCTGTGAACAGCCTTAAGTGGCCCAGTCAGTGCCAGGACTTGAACCCTTATCAAGCATCTCCGGAGACCTGAAAATGGCTGTACAGCGAAGTTCCCCACCCAAACTGACAGAGCTTGAGAGGATCTGCAGAGATGAACGGTAGGAACTCCCCAAATACAAGCTTGTAGCACCAAATCCAGGAAGACTCAAGGCTGTAATCTTAGCTTAAGGTGCTTAAACAAAATACAGAGAGAAGGGGTCTGAATACTTGTGTGAATGCTATATTTCAATGTATGCAACATTGAAAAAAAAATGTTTTTGCTTGGTCAACATGGGGGTATTGTGGGTAGGTATATGAAGAAAGGTTTTTGACTAACATAAAATGTGGAAAAAGTGAACGGGTCTGAATACATAGAAATGTACTGTACTA
The DNA here is from genome assembly GCA_016801105.1 of Esox niger. Lineage (NCBI taxonomy): Eukaryota > Metazoa > Chordata > Actinopteri > Esociformes > Esocidae > Esox > Esox niger. Next base: position 93,635 of record JACXGJ010000115.1, on the reverse strand, counting down.
CTTTCTTTATGACTGTGCGAGTCTATAGCATCACAAAAGACAGACCCACCTGCAAGTAAACAACATTTTTAATGTCTCCACTGTCTGTCTTACAAAATAAAACCACACAACAATATAAACCTCTACAGTAGTTAAGCTGAACAAAATCGCGTCGATGCGGAGTATAGGACAAACGTCGGTTTGGCAAGCCTCCTGTCGGCACTGTGTGGGGCTAATAACATGTAAGCTGCCTGAGTCCATATGTAAAGGTTAAGTTGCCTGGTTCCAGAACTGTTTTTGGCATTTGTGAACCTCTATAATCATTGATTTGCTGTCATGCTAAGCAGCACAAACAGATCTGGGACCAGGTTAAGCTTGGCCCCTTACAACACACTCAGCTTTCATCTGCTTCCAGGTTGATGTTGTTCCCAAACTTTGCGTAGAGTTGGACTTTCAGATCACCCAAAACCCGCTGTATCGCTGACACTTTCCCTTCAAGCTCTTTGATCTCATGTTCCAGTTGTTCCTATAGCAAAAAACAATGTAGGTTAAGAGACATTTAACAGACAGATAGAGGACTGACAATAAGAAACTATTTTATTTAAGTCATAAATCTAGGATAAAAGGCTTATCGCCAGAACTTCCTAACTCTCTCTGCACTAATCCCAAAGACAGTGGGTCATTGGGCCAGAGTGGGACATTTGACCATGTTGAGATCGATGCCAGAAAAGTGTGGATCTGGGCAAAGGTTAGTTAATGGAGGTTAGTTTGCATGGCTTATCCTCCAAATTGATATTGAGAAGCAATCCTTACCTCTGCCATGCGCTTATAAGAAAAGGCTGCAAAGCTACAATCGACTAAAGATTCTCCAGTCAAGCCTTGGAACAGCTTTTTTATAGCGGTTACCAAATAACAAACAAAATCATTTAGTATCAATACAAGGGATAAAATAGTAATAAAAATGTAGATTTTAACAAGCATCTCTTTTTAAAGAAAAGAAAGTATGTGTATGGCTTACAGCTAATTTGAGAAACTTACAGTGAATTTTGCAATATCATTCACAATTAGTCAAGGACATTACCAAATAATATCAAAAAATGATGTGTCCTATAAATACCCAATACAATAATAATAATAATGAATTACTGCTTTCTTGGCCAGACCTAATTTGAAAGAAATCTCAGCGTGACATCAGATTAATTTAAGGGTAAGGCTTTTCACATGATAAATACCTTCGCAGCTTCCAACATCTCTTGGGTCTCTTCTTGGGTGTGACTGATGAACACGTCTCCAATCTGATATGGCACATGTAGAGTGTCATCCTCAGCCATCATCAGGTCATCACTGGCATCCTGCAGATTCTGTAGAGATTTCTGAAAAGATAATAAATCATATGGCGGGCTATCGTTAAGCTGATATAACTGTAGTTGTAGTTACATGATAGTTTACAAGAATTATAAGAAACATGATGTGTAAAGAAAAGTGCGTGCACTGCTCAAAAACATTTATGGAAGATGCAATGATTAAAGTATAACACCAAGTCAATTAAACTTCAGGGATATCAATCGGTCCAGTTAGTAAGCATAAGCGATGTGAATCAATGTCACCTGTTTCGGTGCAAATGGAACAGCAAGACAACCCTGAAAAAAGGAATGGTTTTGCAGATGGTGGCCACAGACACTTGCTCTCTTCTTATCCTTCCTGGCTGATTCTTAAGTTTTGCATCTTGCTAGTGTCCTCGTCACTATTGGTAGAATGATGCTCAGGCCCATCGTCAGACCTTAAGCTGGTGCAGTGGGCCCAGTGTTTCCCTGGTGCAGGACAATGTCCGGCCTCATGAGGCCAAAGAGTGTAGACAGTTCCTCATTGACAAAGGCATTGGTGCCATTGAGTGGCCCTCACGTTCCCCAGACCTGAATCAAATGGAGAACCTCTGGGAAGTTGTTTCGGGGCATCCAACCCCGCCAATTAGTGCCACAGACTGTCAAGGAGCTCAATGATGCCCTGATCCAGGTTTGGGTATAGATTCCCTGGGACACCATCTGCCGTTTCATCAGGAGCATGCCCAGATGTTGTAGGGAGTGCATACAGGCACATGTGGGCCATGCACATGACTGAGTTACATTATAATTTGCTGTGATGAAATTCACGCAAGTTGGAACAGCCTTTGATTTCAATTGTTGACTTAGAATTTCATTGTGAGTTTGAATCCAGCCCTAAATTGGTTGGTGATTTTGGTTTCCATTAACCGTTATGTCATTTTGTTCTCAACGAATTACAAAGATTTTGATTAAGTGTTCCCTTAAATTTTTTTTGAGCCGTGTATATATACTATTTTCTTATTCATTAGATTGACCACTTACCTTTTTTGCCTCTATTTCATCTTTGAATTCAGTCATTCGATTTGTGTTTCTAGCAAATGTATTAATCTTCTTCTGGTCTTCAAATGTGACATTGACATCTTCAACTGCCTATAAAGGAGAGGGCAATATATATTGTTCAACATCATTACTATATTGCTCTCTGTAACTGTTGAATCATAAATATCATTAATCTTATTTATAGCGACATGTAATGGTAGTGAGTGTATACATTTTCATGCTTTTTTGTATCCACCCACAGATGGGAGTCAACCCATGCTGAATGCAGTATACTCTGTCAACAGAGCTGGGTTAGCACGCGTAGCAAAATGTAAGCGTTTTTCTGTAGATTTGCTACATATTCTCTCTAAATTCAGGGACTATTTCAACCAAAGCTGGAAATATGCCACATACAGTACCAAAGTACCTTAATTTCCAACATTTAATGCTGCAGCCAAGGCAAGAATCCGTTTTAGGTTTACATTGAGTGAGTCGACACAGATGTTAGGTGAATTTATGTGGCAATTACTCACAATATCAATTAACAATTACCCCACCCAAAACATTTCACCTGAACACATTAGTAATGTCATTACAAAAATAAGAAGGTTTGGGACATACGATGAAGAACACTGGTTACCCATTAAATAACTCTTTCCTTAAGTCACACCTCGCCAGCAAACGTACCTCAAAGAATGTTCAAGAACGTCAAAGAATGTTTTGGGAAACATAATTCAGAAGATACCGTTCCCGTAACGTAGCTAGGTAGAAAACAAACTAAACCAGTAGGCCTATTAGCTAATTTGCTTTACAAAGCTTACCAACAAGCAAGACGGATACGGCTCTCAAATGGCTAAACTAACACCATGCCAAAACATTTACTAAATACATCGCGTAGGTAGGTTGTTTTTTGATAACCATCTTTTTTAGCAAATTAGCCTAACATTACTTTCGCTGGCTAGCTAGGTCAGTTACAACTGTACGGTAGTACTGCACTGTAGTGCAATATGCGAACACCGTTTCGTTAAGGCTGCTCACTATATTTTTGAATGACACCCAACGCAGGAGATCAAGAATAGCAATTTAGTGAAAATTGATTAATTTTACATCTGAATCGTAGACTACGTCTATTAGATAATTACTGAACGAATTGCAGGGATGTCATGGCGATATGGAGAAACATTTAAATAGATTTGAACTTACTACTGTCTTCTTCATGGTGGCCGCCATCTTGGCTTATCTTCAGGGAAAGTCAGCTTCTTCTTTTCATAAGATTGGTGGAGATGGGCATTCAAAGAACTCATTACCGCCACCATGTGCACCCATTAGGAGTGTGTCAGTTCATGTGTGAATTATTCCTTTCCTTTTTTATATGAGATGATAGTGTTTATTAACCTATTCATATGCTATGCACAAGCTAACTGATTCAATGCCAATAAATATGCAACCCCCCTTAATAAAAAAATGCATGAAATTAAACAAATATATTTATTGGTGCCCAAATCTCCATCCCCCCTGAGTTAATATTTGGCGGAAGCAGTTTTGGCACTAATTACAGCTGTGCAATTAGCAATTTTGTCAACCTAGATTTGGCAATATTTGACAATTCCTCTTCATAAATGTTCAAGAAATGTTCAAGTCATGCGACTAATCTTTACTTTCATGGATAAAACCTTGGTTCCTAGAGGAAGGAACTGAGTAACAACTAGTGGAGCACGCACGCATGTATGCACATGAAATGAACAGAAGAATCAAGCGCATGCACTGTGTCCATGTGACCTTATTTGACAACAGTGGTCGGTGTCACTGAGAGCACACCCCAAGCTCCCTGGGAGATACTACGGATGTAGCTGGGACTTTTTACATTCTTGTTCCATCAGCATGTTCTGATTGGGCCTGTCAGCTGGATGACATCATCATGTGTCAATAAGCAAACTGGGCCCGTCATATTGTGCAATTATTTCCCTGTTCAATTCTCAATTGAATGATATCCAATAAGAATTGGATATAATTGGATCATTATATAATGATTAACTCCCTACTTGTTCACAGCAACTACCTGGGATTCGGAACACTCAATGTCGGGATATATATTTCCTAAGCACTTAAATACAATAAAAAGGGCAGATCTGCTACTTTGAAGAGAAAGGAATTGTTGGCTGTGCATTTGATCAGTGACAGGCACACCACATTTAGCTTCACCCATGTGAAAAACAAGGCACCTTTTTAAAAACTTTTTTTTTACATTTCAATAATTAAATGACATTTTCTTGTCCTTGATTGTTCCATTAACAGGGAAAGGAATAATCCAAACATACTTGGACCCATGACAAACTGATAATCTACTCTCTCTCTCAACCCAACAAAATGTATTGATTACAATAATGTCATATGCTTCATGGAATTTTTTCTTGTTTATTATAAAACAACAGTCAAAAGTGTGGTATTATACACCAAAAAATCTAATTTCCAAACAATGTCAGAATAAAAACAATGTCAGAATGAACCTACAAATATTTACTACAAGGCAAATATTATTTAGAAATCATATTTAAAATATATATTGCAAGGTGTGTTTGGAGAACAAAATGACATATGACATATTCAATTGTCTTTACTATCAACATTTCAATTATCACCACGATCCTACAAAGATATACAATGCAAATATTATATGGAAAGTATATTTGAAACTACAAATTTCTAGGTGTGTTTGGAGAACAAATAGCGTATCAGCCTGAATGCCTACATATGTAATTAAGAAGTGTTTTTAAGGTTGCATTTGCATCTACTTTTCCTCTCACCTTTCAGTTAAATCTTCACGTTTAAAAAAAATTCAGAACTGGTGGTCAAATGTACTTTTCAAATCAAAATATTAACCAGCAAACCTCACTCAATCTCCAAATCTCTGACCATATATAAACTGAAATATTGTATACAGTTTATATGGCATGTCCATATTAGTTTTGTGCAAGTCACTTAAACCTAATTGCTACTGTAAGTCACACATCTGTTAAATTACTAATGTTTATAAAATTATAACTGAAGTGGAAGGATATGCATTGTCAGTGTCATTATATGAAGGTACTTCTAGCTGATTCCTCTGTTTGCAACCCTATTTTTACAACTAAAGACTAAAATATTTTTTATGTATGCAAATGGCTACAGCCAAAAAGTTTGTACAGCGTAAAACTAAAATCAGAAAGCAAAAGAATATATTTTTCTTCCTCATAATTTCAGTGATTCAGAGTTCATTCTGGAGTTCATATGAACAAAAACCAGCCACGCGTGCATGCTTTCACTAAAGTAGTGGGAGTGAATCGGCATGTCTCCATGGAATTCAATGAAGGAATGTCTGTGTATTGTTCAAGCCACTGACAGCTGAAAAAGTGTATCATCAATGTACCATTAATATACCATCACAGGCCACCCCTCAAACTTGTACCATCAGTGAATGAAGAATATATAAAAAATTGTAAATAGTACCATTAGTGACTTTATAAAATATATTGGTTTGTTTAAGCTTTAGAAAGAAAAAATATGATTTTGTTGCAGTATTTGGTTTAGTGTTGGGGCATGAAGTGGCCGGCACACCAGATAGGGGAAATAAAAATCAATTACTTGTATAAATTCAATAAGTGGAAAACCGCAACTGAACACAAGCTCTCTCAGCATATTTGATCCTAACCGGACCACTGGGCCAACAGCTTACGTACAGTATTTGCTGTCCAGGTGAAAGACATATGGACTAATGATGTGACCAGCACAAATGAAACAAACGCAGTGACTCCAAACACTGCCAACAATTATCAAGTTACCTGGATTTAAACACAATCTTGAAATTGGGTGAAGTACTGTTGCTTATAGACAAGGCCTATTTTATGTAGGGGGATGTCAACATTGGCCACTGGAGGGCAGTAATACAGAAGATGACGTGCAGTCTATTTTTAAATTAAGAAGATAAGCCCTCACATTTTTCCCTGTTAGAATGTTATAGCTAGTTACTGTAGCACAAAAGCTAGATTTGCTCTAGTGCCAACACCAATTCAAGCCTTGGAGGTCAGTGGGATAAATGCTCTGTCATTGGTGAACAGTCAACGACACTGCACAACATTTAAAAAGGGTTATTTTCAGGTTGAGAAGAAATAATTGCAAAATGCTACCTTCCATTCATATACTGTAAGCAGGTAGCATAGTTAGCATACAAATATTGCTGGTTGCACTAAAATATTATTCTAGTTGTTATGCAGTGGATTTGTTACATTGAACTGAACATTGGGGAAGACATATATGTTAGCTTTATACTCAAATTTTTGCCTAAACATAGTGTGCAATGCAAAAATATCCCTTAATTTAGGGGGAAAGATTATGTTTGCTGTTAATTTGTCTAAGGTAATTGTATTAATAAATTTCTTGTTTTTCTAATATTTATTTTAATTCAGTTCTCTTTATTGTTGTTCTAATTTTTTTATTTGTTTGTGGTTGTGTTTTTTTCTATAATAGCCTAGATAAAGTCATCATGCATGTTTATTTGTATTTTATCCGGATCCTTTTTATTTGCACTCCTGGTCAGACATAAAATGATTAGTTTGTCATTGGTTAGTTACTGTGAACTATAAACAACTGTCTTATCTAAGCAACTGTCATTGATAATGAGAAGAACAGATAGCTTGTATATCCCTGCTTTTTTGGGACACTGAAACACAAATTTAGAATGGGACTGATATGAATTTCTGATATTTGTGTCTTGTGTTTTTCTCAGTACGGATGAATTGCTATTTCCGGGGGGGAGCGCAACAATTGCTTTAGGCTCATGATCCCGATTGATTCGATTATGGAAACCTGTGTATGTCATGATTAACAGTAAGGCACTGCTAGGATCATTATTTCTGACATTATGTCATTTCATTGAGCTAAGTGAGTCTAGCATTCGAGCCAATAAACAAAGGAACCTATACATTGTCATATATTTATTTAGTGATATGCTGTCTGTTATCTGTTGGTTTATTTTAAACTTGTTTTGATTGTGGTCATACAACATTGTTTTTGCCACATTAAGTAATTAAATCCTGTAGCCAAATAAAAACACGGTAACATGAAGCTTTACATAAGCTGTATGTAAGTATGTACAGCTTAAAGGTTGATTTCATTATTCTACAAAGAAATATTGGTTTGTTCTTCACCCTTCAAGTTGTCTATGGACCAGGATAAATTGTAACATATGGGTTGGTCATGTTTAAAAAGCTATTTTTAACTTATACCAACCGGAAGGGCATGTTTAGTTAAATAAGTCACTTGAAATCAACTTTATACTAATTAAAGGTTAGGATTTGGTGATATCAAAACATGGTCACATTAGCCATGCTTGCACGCAAGTTTGAAATTGCTCTATAAAGTTGACTCCAGTTTCTCCCAGTTTGTGTACTACGTATGGTAAGGAATCATCTAATATTACATTTGATAACTAGACCTTTACTATGAAAGTTAATAGTTAGCACCATGTGTCAGCTATTTGGACTGGTGCCCCACAAAGCAAATAAGCAATGCTTCCCATGGTTCCACATATCCTACAATCACATCCTGTTTCTATCCCGACCACACCTTTAAGTCATGGGTTTACAGCACTGTAGTTTATCCTGGCTTCTTTGGGATGTATGTTAATGTCATCAAAACAAGTCTCTTAAAGCTAAGCTCATCAACATGTTTTCATTTAAACATTTTCTGAGAGAAATCAATAGATTAGCATGAGTACATCAGAGGAGCTCTGACAGTTGGCATTATTATTGCTGTAGTTGTGTTTTAGGTCATTCACATAGATCCCTTTTTGGATTAGTAAGAGATAGCCCCACCCATTTAAGAACAGTCCAAAACACTTATGTATATATACTTAGCTGGGCAGGTTGCAAAGTTGCTAGTCAATTGACATTTTGCTCCTACTTGTAGCTCGAATATTACATACAGACTGTAGTAAACAAACTACTTTCACAACAGGATTCTAGGCGACTGTTGTTTTTACTCAACTAAGGACATTGAATACGGTAAGACATCACCTTAAATACTATTAGCTTTGGTTTGATTTGTATTATTTTAGGCATTATATTATATTGCTTTTCCATGAACATCATATGAAATTGAATTTTCTTTACTTCAACTGTCAAGCATTTATTCAAGATGAGTTGCCTATAGTCTATTGGTCTTCATGATAATGTTAATGAATATTATTGAATTCATAGTTGGTTCTTGGCTGCTAATATATACAAATTTGATGCAAGAATCAAGTATCTTTTGAATGATTTCACATTCAGAACATATGCAAAGGCACTGACAATATCTTCGGCAGGTTTCAACTGTGATCAAGATGGGCAATGAGCATTCCAAAAACACGGTATTGTTGCCTACTTTAACAGCATGCGTAGTATTTGGAACGATAACTGGAACATGTCTGTTATTTTAATACCAAATGGAAGTGTTCACTTTCTAGTAGAAGTCGTTTTATATTTTAGGGGTATTACTTGTCCAAAATGCAGTAAGGATGGTGACTTATGGAAAGTGATGAAATCAATGAAACGAGAATTGTTCTTCCCTTAGAGTGAACAGCCTCACGAGAAGCCCCAGAATGGAGGATTGAATGGCCATGCAACAAGCATCTCATCCAATGACCTGGAGAACGATGGTAAGTATTTAACAAATCAAATCATTTTAATGTGTGGCTTTGAGTATTTCCGATGTATTTTTTATAGATTTTGTAAATATCACCCAATTTTCCTCGTTTTCACAATTTCCTCCTACCCTATTGTATCTATGGCCCACTGTCACTGATTCAGGAGAGTCTAAGACTCTCTCCTAGACATCCATCCCATACATTTAGCTTCCAACCCAAACTGCTTGTCCAAACAGCCAGACTCATGGGTCAACGTGTGAGTGCATGCTCACTCATCTGATTATCAGATGTAGAAATCCCTGCTGACAATATCTCCCCCCTCCCTAGGCAATTAAGGTATCAGTTTACATTAGACAATTGTCAGCTAGCTGCACAGGCAGGACAGGAACTGTGGTTTTTTACCCTCCCATTTATTCAGCTGCCATCTGATTGTTGCCCCATGATCAATACCCAAAACAATGGGCTAGAATGGTTGCAACACCTAGGTGCCTACATATAACTAGATGTTAAAGTGGAGCTCCAGTGGGATAAAATGGCGGAAGCAGTCACTAGCCTTGCAATCAATTGTTGGATTAGTCAGGATCAATTTAAGTTAGTCATAAGTCTCTGTAAATAGTCTCTACTGCTGGGTGGTGATCACTGTTAACTATAGGCGTAGCCTTTAAAGGAAGAAGAACAGATGTTTGATCTGTCAATGTGTATATAGTCTCACTGGATAGACAGTCATGCATACGAACTTGCAGGCCATGTGGGGTTAAAGTATTGATATAATTAATCCATTCCATATGAGCAAGGGAGCAGCTAAAGCCCTAGTTTCCAGAATGGGTAGAGTTTTTTTCATACCAACTAATGTCTCAAGAAGCATGTTAGTTTCACATACAGATCAAGGAAAAGTTTACACTGAGCTTAGGGTAATGACACTAGTACTGCAGTGATTAGTCACAGGGACAGTATTGATAGGAAACTCCTTTGGTAAAGTTACATACTATTTACAGTACTAAATTATGTATTACATAAAATCTAATAGATCATTACCCAGTACTAACATCCCGATAGTGTCCTAGTCATAAATAATAGCAAATAATCAATAACAAATGTATTTTATTTCCTGTTACACCAATTAATTGACCCATCTCTTGCAGTTACCTGTGAAACAGCTTTGGAGCAGAACAGTACACCTCCCTCACTGCCTCCCTTTGCTGAGCCAGCTATAGTGGAGTCAGACAGCAGCTGCCCTGGGCTTGAAGCTGTGAAAGAGGAGCCTGTCATCAAGACGGTTCCACAAGCAGAACCAGAGACTCACGATGCTAAAATTCCAACCACACCAGAGCCTGAGCCTGAGCCAGCCCCTCAAGAGAAAGAGCCCAAAAACGATTTGAAAGAAAAAGTAAACATCTTTCAAAAGCTACTCAAGAAAAAAGTTAAGCCTCAGCCCGCACCCAACCCTGATCCAGACCCTAAAATGGAGGAGCCCGTAGAGGAAAAGACTGTTGAGGAGAGTAAGATTTCCCTGGAAAATCCGACTGTCTCTGAGAATGTGACTGAGGGGATCCAGGCTGTAAGTATCCAGGTTGTTAGTGAACCTTCTTATTGGATAGGCATGAGTTTCCTTTCTTTTTTAAGTCATTAGTGTCATTATCGTTGTGGCCACATATTAAAATCTACAGTACATTTAAAAAAAAAAGGTAATGTAAGATATGCTGTTAATTTGTAACGTTCACTTACAGTAATTTCAAATAATCAACAGGTAATGCTTCAATTTCCCAGTGTATAACAAAACTGTCTATGAATCTAACAAACCTCCCTGTTAATTCTTATTACAAAGGAGAAAAGTAAAGGCATCATTTCCTTGTCGTCTTCCACTGAACCGGACTGGGAAATCTTGAAGGCTCCACATTTGTTTCCATTGCAACTGGAAGTCAGATTCCCATTTCAGGAGGCTAAATGTGAACTTCCACCACGGCCTGATTTGTTTGTGGCAGAGGGCAATGAAATAACCACTGAAGCCTCTGAGGAGCAGCTTACAGAAAATAGTGTCAGCCCAATGCATTGTATCAGCCCCTCCAAAAAGGAAACAACAGACCCGGTTGTTGGTGAAGCTATCACAGAAGAAAGACCTGTTGAGGAAAACACTGCATCTGAAGAGAAGCTGGAAGAGATTGCAGATGTTCATGATGATGTTCCTGCCGTAGAGTCAGCCATGGCAGAAGAACTCGAAGAGATTGAAAAAATAGCTGATATTCTTGAAGACGTAGCAGCTATAGAGTCCGCAATGGCTAAAGAACTGGAATCGAGCCCAACTAGTACTGAGCAGCCCACGGTGGGAAGTGCAAGCCTGCCAGAAATGACGGAAGAACTACAAGAGATAAAAGGTGTTGCTACTACTGAATCAAAACAATCTGAACCCAGACCATTTGAAAAAGAGAGGTGCAGCTCCCTTTACGTAGTTTTGGAGAAGTATGGAAGTAAATCTAATCATGCAAAGGCGACTGTTAAAGAACATCTGTTTGAAAATAAAAAGGTCCCAGCTAAAACAGAGACTTTAAATGTGGATGAAGACATCACTACCCAATTAGAAGACATTTGTCAGTCAGAAGAAACCATAACACAAGATAAGCAAGACAATAAGGAGTATGAAGACATAAAAATGAGCAAGACATTACCTGGAGATTATACTGCATCGTTGAGGTTGCTTAGCCATCTGCAATCGGGCTGTATGAAAATCATTAAAGAATCAACGTATAGGCCTATCAGTGTGGAGGCTGGAGTGTCTACAGAGGGATGCACTATTTACATTACACTCACAGTCAGTCTGGGAGAGAGAACTACATCAAAATAGCCAGGTGCGAAAAGAGCGCTTCCAGATTGTACTGTGAATAAAATATTTTTCCACTGTGAAAAATGCTGATATTTGATGATTTGAATGAAATACTATTTGTTGTTTTGTTACTTGATTACATGGTATTATTTATTTTTTATCATACCTTTGATGTTTGCGATTAAATGGCTCAACAGTTTGCTTAACAGTTTTTCTCAATCTCATGCAAGCCTTTTTAGGTAAATGCTGTTTACTCAAAACAGAACTTGGTGATGTTTAGATAAGTTTGTTATACAGCTAGTAAAAACTGCTGGATTATCGAACCATACTCTCATTTTTGGATATTTCATTGAATATTTTTTTTTTTTAAAGTAAAATAAGCTAATTCTGGGCAGTAATTATTTTTCACTACCATAACATTTCTTTTAATGAATTCTAATACCTTAGACTTTCCATTGGGTAAGCACAAATACAATCCCAAAAGTCAATATGTAACCGGGCCACAGTGCACACTCTAAGGCAAAGCTCTATTATGGAATGTCACACAAATTGTGTGGAACAATGTTGTTGCCTTTCGCAATGGTGTTCACAAAACCCACATTTATGTTGCATTTATCACAACAGTAATTGCAGTGTCAAAATATATATGCTTTCTCCAAACATAAATTAATCAAAACCTAATAAAACTGTCAAAGCTGTAAAATCGTGACTGTCTGCAAAAAGAAAAAGACCAACATACTCTATTCTTTTGAATCCAAGCTTACAAAGAATAAAGTTGGTCTGTCCTAAAAACATCTTAGTAGATCAATATATTTTCTGTCTAGTAAGTAAATAGTTGTGTGAAAAATGTGGAAATACAACTATGAAATGTGCCAAAGTATGGGTAATTGTTCATTCATTTAATTTTCACTAAATCATATGCAAAAAATCATATAATGTTCCAGATTCATATAAATATTTGGAAGTAACCACAATCTGGGCAGGATTCATTCACTGGTGCCAGTTCAAGTCCAGGTATACACGTGCCCATATGTTTACAGCTTTGTTCACCTGGAACAGAAAGATGTTGCCATGTGTCTAGATGGAAGCCTTAACTGTCATGATTATTGCATATATTTCTAAGTATTTTTTTATTTATTGATGACAATTGAATTCACCGTCTTAAAAAAGAGTGTCTATGATACAAAGGTAATTACTTTTTCAGACTGATAATGTCTTTAGGCATTGCATCTTGAAGAGTTTGTTGTAAGTACGGTCAACAACAAAACCAAACCAAATATCAAAACTCAACCAAACAAAGGATTCCCCTAAAGGAACACTCAAAAAATCATAATCAGAGGGTAGATATTAAAAGTTTCAAATTAACATTCAACTGTTTTTTTCTTTTATCAAAATGAAATGGGGTGGAAGGCTATGAAAGTTAGAGAAACTTTTGTCTTCACTTCCTAATTTTTTTTATGGATTCTTTGAATAACCCTTTCACAAAGTATCTCAAAGAACATGCAGGGGTTCCCCCAAAATACAACCCCTGAAAGCATTTGCATACTGTTCCAAAAAAGCTTTTAGGAGGAAGTGCAGGTAGGAATATATTCATGTTATCCTTGTATCTGCTCCTATGTAAATTAACTATTTAAATTCAATTCAATTATATATTTAAATATTGTATTGTAGTGTGTATATCAGTCTGTTAAATTTATATAGAGCGGGTTTGGGATGTGCAGACACATTAGATAGAGTCAACTGTTGTTCCAGCTGAAAAGATGGTATTGTTCAAAAACTGGAGCCAAGCCCAGATGATGAATGAGCATTGTTTAATTTAAAATCATATCGTAAGGAATATTCAGTAGATTATATATCACTGGATAAGTATTGGGATGTTCTTAGAAAATCGCCATCCACAAATATTGCATCTGAGTTCGCTGACATTTCACACAGCAAAGAGACAGAAGTGTTCAACATTGCTGAATATCAATGAGTGTGGGGTGGAAACCAACATTAATAAAAGGGTGATTGTTGATGTTGCCCTGAGTAGGCAGGGGCACGGCTGGAATTGTGCTCCCATCTCAGTGCCTCATATAACAGACTGGCTGCTTGCATATGATCTGCACAGCTCCAACACATTCCCCCTTCTGATTTCTTTTGGCTGTCTATAGGAGCCGCTTGCTGAGGCGAGACAGGATCCAGATATTTTGGAGGAGCCTCCCAACCCTATTCTAGAGGAAGAGGAGGTTAAACACCCTGATATTGACCAGGAAAGCATTCACCTTCAGGAAAATCTTGAAGAAAGTCAAGTGAGTGAGAGTGAAGCAGAAAAGAAAACAGTTATGAACTTCTTCAAGACACTAGTAAGTATACATTTCTTTTTTATTTAATTTCTTTTAAATTATTGAGTTGTTCTAACATTGAGTCCCATAATTGAATTGACATGTACAACAGGTTTGCTTGAGCATGGTTGTTTAAAAAAACATAAAAAATTATTTTCAAACATTTGTATAATAATAGAATAATACTTCAAACATTTGTAAGTATTGACAAGAAAATTTAATGTGCATTTGAAATAGTAATTTTTAAACCATTACAAACACAATCGAAGATCATCATTTATTTAGTATTAAAAAGATAGATTGCCATAATGCTATCATACTTCTGTCCATGACTCTGAATATCACAATAGCATTGTCATTCTAATCTTCTTTTATAGGGAGCACAGAACTGAAATGAGAAACAGTCATTCAGTGATATCTTTGTATGAACCTATACTGTAGCATTGTCAGTAATCTCGGTCACTGTACATGAAAATGTGCATAGAAGCGGCTTCAGGCAATAAAAGAGTGACCACTTCTGAAAGGAATCATTATTCAGGCAGCAATTGTCTTTTCTCTTCATCATGCCTTCTTTTGGAATCATGCCTCCTTAAAGAGTTAACATATAGCCCCAGTTCCATGCTAATCAAATCCTTTGAACATGCGGGAATGTGGTGGTCTTTTGTTCATCTCGTAGTCTGAGCTCACAAGGGAGGCCTGTGCCATTGGAAGTTGAGATGCGTGAAGACAGAGCAAGGGCAGGCCTACGCCATCTCCAGAGCACAATGGCTGTCACAATAAGAGAGCATGTACTGTATGTGTGTTTGCCAGGGACCTCTTTGTGTGCTATCAGTTAGAAAAGATGTATATGGCCATATTAAAAACTGAAAGTAATCTGTGTTAAGGAAACAGGAATATCACTGTTCCTTGTAAATCATTTGTCAAAATAAACAGTTATGGGTAACACTTCTGTGATTCCCAAAAGTACATCTGTAGATGCTTTACAAATTATCAGATGACTGAGTAAAAGATTACCTATCTACTTAACCCTAAGTCTTTAACTAACATTTATCCAAACCCTATTCCTAAACCTTATTCTTAACCTAACCCTAACCTTAGCAAGCAATTAGTTATCAAAAATTGTTAACTCAAAGATTTTTGAAAGCTTGTTGATGGTATTACTAAATACAAAACATTACAGACAACATTACTACAGAAAGACATTGGTGCTCCCAAAATAACGTGCAGATCATTATTGTACTGTCAATATTACAGCATTCAAGATTGTACACAGCCACTCAGAATGTGCTTCTATTTTACTCAGATGACTCCCACCAAAAAGAACAAGCAAGACAGCACGACCCCTGATGTTACAACAGACCAGGTAAATATGTCTTGTTATTTACAACATTATACATTTGGCAAAAAAAATTGATTAATACAACCCTGTGTCACAAAATATTGGAAAGCTGTGTGAAACGTAACAAAAACAGAATGCAATGATGTAGAAATAATTTTAACTATAGAAAAGAGTACAAAAATAACATATCAATTGTTAAAACTGAAAAATGTTATAGTCTTTTGAAACATATGCCCACTTTCAATTTGATGCCAGCAACAAGATTTAAAAAACTGGAAACGTTGTGTGATTCTACAAGAAATCTGGTGGAACATCTAACAACTAATTAGGTTAATTGGCAACAGGTCAGTTACATGATTAGGTATAAAAATAGCATCCTATACAGGTTGAGTCTTTCAGACGTAAAGATGGGGAAGGCTTCACCACTCCATGAAATGACAAAAAGGCAAATAGTGAAACAATTTAAGAACAAAGTTTCTCAACATAAAATTGCAAATTGTTTGGGAATCTCATCATCTACTGTACATAAAATCATTCAAAGATTTAGAGAATCCAGAGAAATTCCTGTACACAACAGACAAAGCCGAAAACCAATATTGGGTTGCCATGATCTTCGAGCCCTCAGGTGGCATTTCATTAAAAAAAGGAACACTTGGGAAAACCATTGTCGGTGAACACAGTATGTTGCTGCATCCACAAATGCAAGTTAAAACTTGACACTGCAAAGAAGAAACAACATCTAGAAATGTCCTCTGGTCCCGAGCTCATTTAAGAGGTGAAGTGGAAATTTCTCCAGTTGTCTGACAAATCAAAATTAGAAATTATATTTGGTCTTCTGGACCAAAGAGGAGAGGGATCTTCTGGTTTGTTATCAGTAGACAGTGCAAAAGCCAGCATCCGTGATGGTATGGGGGTGCATTAGTGCACATGGCATAAAAAATGTACACATCTGTAAAGGTAGGATCGATACTGAGCAATACATACAGATTATGCTTGCCATTCAGATGACATCTTTTTTAGGGAAGGCCTTGCTTTTTTCAGCAAGACCATGACAAACCATATTGTGCACATAATAAAACAGCATTGCTCTGTAGTAAGACTCTGGGTGCTAAACTGGCCTGCCTGCAGACTAGACCAGTCACCCATTGAAAACATTTGGCGCATTAAATTAGACCCTGAACTATTGAGCAGCTGAAATCCTATATCAAACAAGAATGGAAGTACATTTCATTTTTTAATCTACAGCATTTGGCCTCCTCAGTTCCCAAACACTTACAGCGTGTCATTAAAAGAGGTGATGCCACACAGTGGTAAAAATGCCCCTGTCCCAACTGTTTTGAAATATGTTACTGGCATTAAATTCAAAATGCACATGTATTTTTGCATAAATAATAAAATGTCTCTGTTTTAACATTTGATATATTGTCTTTGTACTATTTTCAGTAAAATATAGGGATAAATGATTTGTACATCATTGCATTCTGTTTTTATTTGCATTATACCAACTTGGAAATGGGCTTGCACATATACAATTTTACAGAGATCCTACATTTGTACAATTTCTGTATGTAAGGCTTATATAATGTCTTTGGGGAAGTCATCTAATAATAATAATGAAAGCTTTTCTTGCCACAGCCTTACTTTACCTTCAGTAGAAAGACAACATCTTTCTCACTGCTTACACCAACAAAGGTGATATATTAACAACAGAAGCATCTCATTCTCAAAATGTATCATCTTCATCACCATGAGATGTCATTCAACATTAACATTAACATCTAGTGTACATTTTAATGATTTTCTGTTTCAGTTGCAACATATTAACCAGTGAGTGAAATACTTGTAGTTTAATGAAACTGGCACAGAATGCAGCAGAAAAAGTTAACAAAATTCCCTGCTATGGAATCCCAATTAAGACCGAAACTCAAATCTTAGTTAAACAAGCCAATGATTCTTCAACCTGAAACAAGTGGTTAGTGTTGTCAGCAATCTGCAGTAACAACATAATCTTCTGTAATGTTGTCAGATGCTCAGTTGGTTACATAGTCTGTCTACAAGAGAACTATCGCAAGATATGCCACAGCTGGTCTAAACTATTGTCTGTTCTTGTCACAGAAGGAACCCCACCCAACAGCGACAACTACTGTGAGTACTGACTACTGTGAATGAATAAGGCTCAGGTTGAGGAGCCGAAGGATAACGTCTCATTGCATTCTGGTTCTGACAACCTAGAACCCATCTTCAAGATCCATATCAAGTTCAAGATTAGCGTTTTAGACATTTGGCTGATGCTTTTCTTCAGAGCAACTGACACTACTACTTTGGGCATTGCATTTGATCTTAAGACCAGATGGAATGACCTTTTTCTAAGCCCAAATATGCCATATATATTATTCAATCATAGTATTTTCTGAACTACAGCTATATCTAAACAGTAGAATGCTGTATGTAGTTTCTGGAAACTCCAAACTGCATAGTATGTATATTTATTGAATATTACATATTGTGAATCAAGTTACATACAGTTAATTTGCAAACAATTCAGACCCTTTCACTTTTTAAGCATTTTGTTAAGTTACAGACAAATTCTAAAATGGATTTAATAGATTTTTGTCCTCATCAATTTACATCCAAGACCCAATAATGGCAAGGCAATGACTGTTTTTTAGAAAGGTTAGCAAATTTCTTTAAACGAAACAGAAATATCCCAGTGACATCATGCTGTTTGTCAGCCAAATGACTGTGACTGACCTGTGTTGAGCTTCAACTTAGTGTAAAATGTGAAGTGATTGCATGTCTATATTTTGTCATTTCTCTAGAGAGTGAAAGTATTTATTGTAATTAGAAAAAATACCATATATTGTAGGCCTATCTAGAATGGGAATTCATATAAACCTTTTGAGTGTTTTCTGCAGATCGGTGAAGTGGTAGGCATTGCATTTTTACAAACAATTCTAAATGCTCGACACTGAGGCAAATGTATTGTTTGTGTGAAGAGGGATCTACGTACTGTATGTACTTAATGTTATAGACTTTGTTTAAATGAGGGAGACTAACCTTTAAACATTGTATTTTCAGTTGTTTGTTATAGTGCCACCAACTGACCAATATTTATTTCTGTAAATGCAAAATGTTGCTAAAAATGTATCAGTGGTGTCAAAGATATAAATAGCATTTGCGTAGAGAGAGCTCCATGGTCCCTCCACCCTTTTCATAGTAGCCTTAACAGCCTTTGTATTAGCTGTAGTGCAAACCAGTTAGTAACTACTTCCTACTGTACAAACTAGAGCGTGGGCAACCTACAAGTTTCAGATGCAAAATGTATTTTCATCACCTGGACTGCTGTAGTGTTATTTGACGAAGACCCAAATGAAACGACATTCCATGTGGCTATAGTGTTTTTTTTTATTAACAGGCAGGATTTTCTTAAGTCTAACAATGTAACTGAGCCAGCCAGTCATATTAATGAACAGTGAATTATGTTCTAGATTACCAGTGAAGCAGATGTAACATTGAATACATACCAGTAGAGCACACAAGACATTGAATGAATATTATACACTAAAAGCTACTGTTAGCTGGTTAGCTAACTATTGTTAACTAACCAGCTAACAGTAGTTAGCCTTGAAAACAGGATGTCATCGAATTGTGCAAAATGCTATGACCTAATTTGTAATAAGGACCCTTAATTGCTCATGAGTACCCTTTTCACAATAACAAAATAGATATGTTTATTGCTGTTAACTGGTTGTCAGTCATTTTTGAGCAGTTACATTTGTATACTTTTTACATTGTGCTTCTCTCTCGCATAGGTTGCACAGGCAGTAGATGCTCCAACAGCAGCCAAAGGAGGAATGTCAATCCCACCACCTCCACCTCCAGCTCCAGCGCCACCTAAGATGGAGGTTAAAGCAGAGCTAGCAGTCCAACCTGTGACAAACACACCAAAGGAAGAACAAAAGGGTACTGCCAAAGAGCCAGATGCTACCAAGCCTAAAGTCAGCATCCCATTCAGCAAACTTTTTAGCAAAAAGGTAGGCCAATTCCTGCAATTTACATAAATAAATATCAAGATTATATCACTTCTACACTGTATTTGTCAGATTTTAACAGTTTAATATTAATTTGAGGCACTGTCTGGCCTCAAGTCTAAAGTCAAAGTTAAGGCAGCTCGAGGAGCCAGTGCCCCTGCCAAGACTGCAGCAGCGGTAATGACAATTCAGCCATTTTGAAACTAACATTTAAGCTCACTGTGACATCTATCATTTAATTTCACTGTATTAAAATCATTACATTTTGTGAATAATTTATAAGAACCCACAGCATACAGAATGCTGCCCTTTCTCTTGAGCAGACTATAAGTGCAGAAACCAAACAATGCAGTCTTTTAATGTTACACTTTTGTAATTCTCAATGAGGAATCAACATACTTTAAAACAGAGCTGATATCAGCGAACTGAGTCATGGCCTGTGGAGAATGGACTACATCCGCACCCAATCATTAACACTGTAGCATACAAACAACATCTGAAATACTCTAATTCATTTAAACCACAACTGTTACCTCAAAAAGAAACAACCCTTATAACACCAGTCTGACTTTTAATTTCATTACGTAAATTTTTCAACTGAATCGTGGTGACTTGTCATGGAGCCCACCATAGTTAGTGCACTATAGCACAGGTCCAGATCAACACCGTTCTGCTTTCCTACAGACAGCGGAGACATTGGAGCCCCTGACGGTTCTTGAAGTACAGGTAAAAGCAGAGAACAATTTAAGCACATTCCATCCTCACTGTGACACCTGTTTCTCTTTCGGTTGGGTTGCATGGCGAATACGGGTGTTCAGCTACTTTACAATTTATTGTACTCAGTCAAAGTTGTAGTACATTTGGCTCATCCATCTCATCAATACAGTGGTCCTATGTGGCAAAGCACATAATCTCTCTCAAGAGTAATAATAATCCATTTTATTTTTAAGCACCTTTCAAAGCACCCATGGTTACCATACAAGACAAAAATAATAAAAAACTATCAGAATATTGCTAAAGGGGGAAGAGTCGTGATAAGTGCAAGTGTGAAAATATGTTTTCAGTCTGGTTTTGAAAATGGAAAGCGAGTTGGTGTTACAGATGCCTGGTGGAAGGGAATTCCAAAGGCGAGTGGCAGAGCAGGTGAAGGCTCAAAACCCCATACTGGTCAAACGGGCAGATGGTACAGTGAGGTTAATCAAAGAAGAAGACCTGAAAGTAAGGGTGGGTATGTTGATATGAAGGAGGTCAGTGAGGTATAGAGGAGCGAGGTTGTGATTGGTCTTGAAGGTGAAGAGCAGAATCTTGTGAGCTTGAAATGAAAGTATGCTGTCAAGGATGACACTCAGACTCTTAACCTGAGGGAAGGGAGAAACTGTCATGTTTTGTCTTAGTGGATTTGGTGCCAATGAGGAGAATCTTGGTTTTGTCATTGTTAAGTTTGAGGAAGTTGCAGGGAAACCAGGATTTGATTTCTGAGAGGCAATGAAAAAGGGAGGTGGGTGGGAGGGTTGAGTTAAGTTTGGTTGACAGGTATAGCTGGGTATCATCCGGCTAGCAGTGGAAATGGATATTGATAGATATAACCAAGAGGAAGTAGATAGATGATAAACAGAAAGGGGCCCAGGACAGAGCCCTGGGGAACACCAGTAGTGACAGGTGATTTGAAAGTTCTATAAACTGAGTGCGGCCAAATAAATGTACATTATTCGTTTGTATCTCCAGCACAATCTCTTATCATGTTTTGTCACTTGTTTATGTAATTTCCAGCCAGAAGAAAGTTATTGGTCAAATAAAAATTAACTATAGGTCATAATGTGGCATGGGTATGAAGACTTTTGGGCTTAACTGCATATGTGTCCCCCTCTTCTTTATCTTATTGGTTTGGTGGATTCTTGTCTGTTGCTTTCAGGTGGAGGACTTGAGTTTTTCATGGGCCCCAAACATCTCCCTTAATCCTGATCATAATTAAGTCTTTGTTTATGCTGTTTTGACCAAGAAGATAGATGCCTCAAAGACGGCCACTCTGGAGGCCTCAGCAAAGCCAGAACCACTGCCACCTTCACTGGAGGAGGACAAGAAGGCTGCTTCAGCAAAAACGTCTTCTTTTGCCTCCATTTCCCTTTTCAAGCCCAAGGTAAGGCAGACATGAATTCTCTTTCTTCATTTTGGTCCCCAATGGGAATGACATATGAAACAATTTTGTTAAACCAGAACATTTGTAAATGTGACAAAAAATAACACAATGGTATGATAATTTGAGGACCTGCTAAACCAAATGGCCTCAAAACTCCAGACGGCCTCAACAAGCGGAGTCCGAATCCTCAAGAAACCTTTCAAAGGGGTAAATTATGATCTGCCAGCGAGTGTGAAATTAACAAGACCTCATTTTCTTCAGCTTATGCTGGTATTACTAATTTACATAATGTTGGAGCAACAATTACTTTATGAGAGCACCAGTTAATTAAAAAAAAAAATTGGTAGTCAGCCAAGAAATGTCATTTATCCAAGAATTCCATCATACAACCTCTTATTTCATATCATCAACTGAGCTTTACTATTATGTTTTTGTATTGTGCTATCGATGTATTCATTTTGAGGAGGAAATGTTATAATACAGGTTTCAGGAGTAAGTGTTTGATGAAATTGGATCAATCGTATGATCCATTTCGGTATGATATGTTACATTAGGTAATTTTACATTACATTGGGATACCAAAGAAATCACAGTGTGTACAGTATTTTAAGAGAAACGTGATATGTTAAGAATTTATCGCAATGTTTGATATGTTACGAATCTGCAAAATTATTATTTTATTAATTTGCAAAACGTTTGATGTCACAAATTCCATAATTAACGTTAGTGTTAGGATTAAGCATCCATTTCTAACAGTTAAGGTAACAGTTACTTTTGGGAAAGGCTTGAAAATATGTTTATTTTTTATTGTTGATTCAAACTCACAACCATTTGAGTTTGAGACTTAACCACCTGTCCACAATACTAAAAATACTTACAATCTAATTCAATCTAAAACATCATCACTGCTACTAGTGACATTACCACATATAACATATTATACCAATTAAAGTCTCCCAGCAAATCATACCAAACTAATCTTAGAGTCTCAGATTTACATATTCTCTGCTACCTATGGTCTTTGACACCAGGCTGTCAATAGACATGAAATTTGTCCTAATTCAATCAGACTGCTGAACCCAAAAAGGAGGCTCCTGCCCAAGCTGCAGAAGTCATTGCTGGCCCAAGTGTAGCCAAGGAGGAACCAAAGAGCCCAGAAGGCCCTGCTGTGAACAGCAAGCCTGTGTCAGGGACCCCAGAGGATGGGGAGAATACCCCCATCCTCTCTAAGAGGCTGGAGAAGAGGAACTCCATCCATTTGTTCTTCAAAAACCTGGTAGGCTTAACAAGGCAATTGCGCTCTTAATCACCAGTAGATGGCTCTGTTTTCTAAACTCACCATGAGGTCAAAAAACATGCTGAAATTCTGAAAATTATTATATTGTTAATTTAGTGTAAATTCTATTAGAAATTAGATATCTAGAAATTCTGCTTTTGAAGGTGCGATGTACTGTTGGCCTTTGAAAGCAATGACAGTTCATCTGGATCAACGTGAAGGGCATTAGACGATCTTATCAGCCGTGTCTCTCTAAGTGTCTCAAAGCCATGTCTCTCTTAAAGTGTCTCAAAAATATTCACCCCCTTGAATCTTTCCACATATTATTATGTTACAACATGTTGCATTTGTTTTAGTTTTGGCCAATGATCAACATTGTTGACCAGAAAGGTCATAATATCAAATGAAATATAGTATCTCCAAATTGTTTTAAATTGAATTACAAATTCAAAACAGAAAATAAATGATTGCATACATTTTCATCCCCTTTAGTCAATATTATTAGGCACATTTGGCAGCATTAACACATGTTATTTTATTTGGATAAGTCTCTACCAGTTTGCACATCTAGAGACTGAATTATATCTTCCCATTCTTCTTTGCAAAAGTGCTTAAGCTGAAGTTGGATGGTGACCTTTGGTGAAAAGCAGTTTTCAGCTCTCGTCACACATTCTCAATTGGATTGTCTGATTCATTATTGTGACGTAGTTTTGTTAGGAATCCCAGAGACAGGTGTATCTAATTTGAAATAATCTGAAACCCATCAAATGCACACAGGTGGACAACATTCAACTAATTATGTGACTTCGAAAGACAGCCAAAATGAACTGCTCATTTATGAAGGCTAAATATATTTGAAATTAATTTAGAACAATTTGTTGCTTTGGCAATCCCTTTTTTGTATTTATCAGTGGTAAAAACTCTTGCTTGATTTCATGTTGTAACAATTAAATTAAATTAATTAATGTGGGGAAGTCCAATGGGGGATGAATACTTCTGAGAGGAACTGTTAACATTGTCAAATGTTGATCACATAATGAAGCAGTTTAAGGGTCAAAGAAGACAAATCTTTTTCTTACAGGGGAAACGCCAGTCAGATGCCGGAGTACAAACAGAACCAGAGAAGACCAAATAAGAAAGAAAATGCCACATAATTCTTCATGTACCATATTTCTGCCCCCCCCCCGAAAAATCATCTGGAAATGAACTTTTGATTTGTTTGATCAACTGATTGCTGTGGTGATAAAAGCATGTGCTTGGGGGAAAGAGGTTAAACTGTGGACTGGCTTTGGTCTAGTCTTTGTGGTGGATTTAAGATAGTTGTTTGTTGTGAAGAAGGTCATATATATTTGTTGTTTTAAAGGTTTGAGAGGTAGAGGAAATAGTGTACTTTGTGACTTATTTTCTATAGCCTTTGCTTTCAAACGTGATCTCTTTTTCTGTAAATTATACATTTACACTGGTTTTAGACATTAATATACTGTATCTAATAATCTAATGCAATATACAACTTGATGTTTTATTATTTCACTTTGTTTATGTACATAACTAGTCTGAAAGAACTTAAAGTTTCACATATGTTTGCAGAATTGTTTGGAGAAGAGATGCATGAAACTAAGCTTGAGATATACATGTTTATCCTCAACATGTAATGAAGGATTTGGTGAAATGGTTCTTATTCTTGACCAGATGTGAAGGTTCCCCCTAAACATGTGCACTTTAAAATGTACTTTTTTTAAGGAATTGTGCACAGATGTGAATATGTCAAAGCCTACATTACAATTGATGATTATAATCTTACATGGAGAGACATCACAATCATTACATTTGTTGGACTACACATAAATTACATAGATTATCTGGTAGTCTACTGCTAACTGCACAGCCATGAACTACATTTGATTAACTAAAAATGGTAGTTAGCTGTCCTTCATCATGAGGTCACATATATCTCACCACTTTCACAATTTCATTTAACATGGGTGAAGTATGCTTCTTGCCACACATAACTACACTGATTGGCCAATGGGTGGCACTATAAGCGATAGAAAATTATAACTATGCAAAGTCATGCCCATTTCTCCATTTAACCTAAAGTCAGATAATTCTGTACGTTGGTCCGACTCCATACATACCAACAATCCATAAAGTTATCAATGTTGGATCCTTAGCCGTTCTTACATTTTTGAAAATCTGACACATTTTCTGTGACAGAATGGCCAATCAACAGAAAACTGGATATACCGCATGAATGGACAAAGTTATTGAACATAATATATTTCAAATTGGTACCTAAGACAAAATGGCTACTATTCACCATGAACTTTATATGAGCGTGGTCTGGCCCATGGATGCATATCAATCAGTCATGGATATTTTCATAAAGTATCAAAATGTGGTTACACCTATTGTAAACACTGTCAAGACTCAACATGGCCATTCTATAACTGGCACATGTTTATGTAGCTTCATCTGTCTGACTCACAATGAAAACATTTGGTACACATTCTCAGGGATATTAGTCATGCAATATCTCAGACACCACTAGTGCAGTTTTGACTGAACTTAGGTGAATGAAGTGTCTTCTCATAGAAATCCCAAATTTACAAAACTATAGTGAGTGGACAAGGGGCGGTGCATCATACATGGGGACAATGTGGTACTCTTGCCTTGTTTTAATTTGATTTCACTTCTTTACATACATTATGTGTGCTTGTATGAAAACTTATTAATTTTGGTGATGATGTCTATTTATTTCTGTATCTATGTGGACTGAATCTGCAAATAGATTACTTTCTGTGCCAACCTTCACAGATATGCTATGATATTAACATACTATTTGTTTATTAAATCTATATATCTGTAACTGTATGAAGAAAATACGTTTACAGCATTTGTTTCCCTGTTCCTTGAATAGTTTTTTTGCGTTAATTTAAATGACAGTCTATATTGAGTAAATGTTATTGTCAAACAGGATTACCAAGTGCTACACTGACTGAAATGGACATGACCCAACAAGTTTTTCTTGCATAATTGAAGTAGAAAGCCAAGTTGTCTAATGTTTTAGGCTACACCTCATTGAATTTATGAAAATAAATTGAGACTTGAATAATAGAAATATAGTGAAAAATTTTGAAAAAGTCTAAACAAATTTGGTGAAAATAAGACAATCTATATAAATATAATATATAATGTTAAAATAATAAAAATATGTACATGTGTATTAAGACCCTTTCACATGATACTCCAAATTAAGCTTAGACATATTCTGCGTCCTTCATTCATTCTTGAAATATCCCTTGAACTTGATTGGAGTCCACTCAATTGTCAAAAGCAGTTGATTGGACATGATTTAGAAAGGTACACATCTCTCCATATAAGGTCCCACACTTAATGGCGCATGTCAGAGCAAAATCCCAAGCCATGAAGTCCAAAGAACTCTCCGGAGACCTCTGAAATAGAACTGTGTTGAGGCTTAGATATGGGGATGGAGAAGCAGTACGTCTGGCGAAAACAAGGTACCATTCATCACCAGGCTACTACAATCTCAACAGTGAAAAATAAGTGGGAGCCTCATGCAATTGGGACACTCCTCCGCAGCAGGGACTGGGAGACTGGTCAGCATTGAGGGAGAGGTGCAGAATACAGTGGGGACTTGCTGCTGGAATAGCTGCCGATTCAGAGCACTCAGAACCTCAGAGGTGATCACTAAATAGATTCTAAAAATGTATTTTTGTTTTGTCATTATGGGTTGTTGTGTCTAGTTCAATCAATTAAAAAATTAACACCACAAAATGTGAAGAAAGTGAAGGGGTCTGTATACTTTCTAAAGGCACTTTGATGATTCATAGCAGAAATTGCAGGGAGTCTTTCCGTGAAGCGATGTCTTGATAGCTGTGTCTGAGTTCCTCCACCATTTAAGTGATGAATCACGATCCCTGAAGTATTACTCACACTGCTCTTTTGTTATCTGAGGCACACTGTTCTTTCTTGCATTGCCCCCTGTAATCACTGTGATCGGTTCAAATTGTGCATCTAAGTAATTGCCATGAGGTGGAAGGGACGAGAGGGAGAGATAGAAAGGAGGTTACTGGGAGGTTGTAGACTAGACATGTATTTTGTCCCATTGTCTGTTTTTTTCCCTTCAGATTGTGCCAATTTAAGATGCAATATCACAGTTAGGTCTGACAGTAACCAGATAATACTCTTGTCTGAGGAAAGTTTGATCGTAGATATCTTCAGAAGAGCCATAATAAATGATAGCTTCTGATGGGCCCAGATGAATACAGAAGCTATTTCCTAAGTGTGTATTGACTAATGACTAAAAAACGACAGACAACTATAAAGGTGGGGATCATTTGACAGGGCAAAAACTGATTTAGGTTTACTGTTAATCCACATTTATGGCAATACATAGGCTATGTTTCCAATATCTCAAATAATATTGGAACTGTGTAGAAATGGTAATGGAACTACTACACATTTTTTCTGGACTTTGTCCAGGTTCATAATAATAAAATGAAATGTTGGTCGTTAGACAGCACTGAAACAAATAAATACCAAAATATTCATCCTTAGAACAGTGATCATTTTTACTGCTTTCTGTTTGCTATCAATGAAGTTTGATTTGATTAAAACGGGTCATAGTATATAATAATAACATTACAGTGTGTAACATGGATCCTTCAATACTAAGGTGCATCTACTGTAGTTCTCCCAGCTGATAATCACTGTTCCTACACCTAATTGCTCCTGTATGTCACTCTGGATAAACAACTCTACTTAATCACTATAATAAGTAATATCATAAGTAATTTTGTCCTTAAATTATAAGATATTCATGTTCTCACATTGCAAGCATATTCCTATGTCAAGATAGCTTTGTAAATAAAGAAGAAAGAACGAGTTTAATGTGGGTCAGGATAACACAGTGCATCAGAATCACACCAAACACACCAAACATACAGTGTAATATATTAATATTCTCAATATGTTTCCTGTGGAGTTTTCCAGTAAATGCCTGTGCTACAACTTTGCCATAGAAACGTTATCTTGCAGAAAACAAACATCACTCCTTTTTACTGCTGCCAAGCCCATCAAGGCTGTGATTGGTGAAAAAGTGATCCAATCATAGCTTTTGTCCTTTTGCAAGGCATACCCACACACAGATAATACTTTAAGCAAACATTGTTTTGACACTAAATAATTACATTGTGCATGGTAATTTATCCAGTAGTGTGAATAAAGTAGGCTGCATGAAGATAGCATTTCCCATGTACTTACCACAAATGCACAATTGGCTAAGTTTGCCATATTTTTAATTTGACCTCAAAACCACAATTCTGCAACAGTATTATGATTATTGTCCAAGCCTTGGTTTACTTCATCATTCATTTGATTTTACAAAGTTCCAATGAAACATCATGTTCAAAAACATCAATATTATATATATATATATTCTGAGAACATGGGTGCATTCTGTACTCCTAACTCTAATGCCTGTATATGGTAAATAGGAGGATTCAGGAGCTTTTTCCTAAACACCATAATAGAAAACTGTACGCTCACAGACCAGGTGAGCTTAATTTGTATTATCTCAAGAACATTCTCTCTCCCTGGACTCAGTAGCCGAACCAAAAGTGACACGAAAGATCCCCACAACAATTCCTCTAAACGTATTCCTCGGAGGAGACGCTCCATGACCACGCTGTTTCAGTTCATCACAACTGTGAGTGTGTGAATGAATACAGCACACAGGCCGTAGGGCCAGGGGGGCCGGGGGACCACGCCGAGGGGACAACAGTGCCGGGTAGCCTATGTGGAGGTCTGCTGTCAGCACTAATGTGTGTCACGGCCAGCGAGCGCTGTGGCGCTCCACAGCAGCATGTCCACACAGAGGCACGGGATCAGATTACAAACGGGGGAGACACTGTATTCCCAGGGCCCCTAATAACAGGTTAACGCCAATATCCAGTATTCCGATGCAGATGCACAGAGTTGCTGATTAGAGGTGTGGTAGCCAAGGGTGTGTTCTTGTAATGGATTTTGGGACATTCTTTTGAGTTGTTGATCTTGCTGGTTTGCAGAAAGTGGGCAGACATGGCAAACAACATTGTTTAGATTGTTGTTGGCATTACAGTTAAGGAAGTGTAATAACTTTTTTGTATATGTTTTATTAAGTCTGGGATGTATTCAATTTGACACATGGGTTATTCTTGAAACACATTTTTTTTTAATGACAAATATCAACACATCATGCATGTTTGTTTTCATATTGAACGGTTTAATAAAAATGTTTAGTTAATCTGATGTCATCCCCTTTCTCCCAATTTTGGTTTATTAATTTGTAGTTACAGCCTGGCCATATCAAAGCAACTTCTAGCAGAGTCTTTTCTGTGGTAAAACTTTGTTTGCTTGGACTAGTGCTGTAGGTAATTGAACAGACTTATCCAAGTAGAGCTATGTAAAGATGAAGTGACATGTTTTCCAGGATTCACAAATTTAGTAACTATGTTTTTAAATCCAAGACAGAAAACAAACAAGTGTGTGATATATTTTATTGAGAAATAAAAAAGGCAATCATGATTTTGCCACCTGGGAAATCACAAAAGTAAATTATATTTACTCAGACCCCAACCATTCTTAACAATTGAGGTTATCAGGGATGGGGTCTATATGAAATTTAATTATTACTAATTATACCTTTCAAGAGGGTCATTGTCTTACAATTGAAGATTTCATTGATCACATGGTGTGTGTAAATCCAGTGTCACTTTGTGTTAATCGGTGTAAGGGAATTAGCATTGCGGGAAAAAAATATTATTTAATTATTTACTTGACTAGATGTGTTTGACCTCTATTTCAGAACATTAAACCTTTTAAAAAAAAAAAGTGGTATTAACCATAATTTTTTATACTAGGTTAACTGCCAGAATAATGTTAAATGTTATATTTTATGTGATATTATTATATATGTTATATTCAAAAAATAATTTGTAAATAAGTAAAAATGTTGTTCATTCTCTGTTTAATATTATAAAGTGATTAATCTGAGGTTTATAGTATTCCAATGCAAATAACATACAGGGCATTTATGAAAATTATTTGGGGTGTTTAAAAACATACAGAATAACTGTATTACCCAGTAGACAATTAACTACAACTGCCACAAGAGGACAGCAACACAAAATAACTCTTTATCAAGCCAATATAGACTTGTGCACTTAACCAGTTTTTGATACTTCAAAATCGAATAACTTTCGTACATTACTTTGGGGAAATGGTTTACTCCTAATAGGCCTACCATTGATAATGAAAACAACATGAGAGAACAGGTCATGAATACATGGGTAAGCTGAGAGATGATATATATATATTATCATCAGTCTCTTCCAGGCAGATCAGCACCATTGTCATAAAGGAAGCTGATTCATGAGTGTTGAAGGGAACAATGCAGTCAGCTGCCGCTAATACACCAAGACAAAAACCAGACCAAATGTGTAGTCTGTGAGGAGGATCTCTTGCATGTAGCCACACTTCCATCACATAGCAGGCCTGTGGGCTGAAAACAAAGTCATTGTTTGTTTTCTTTAAAAGCAAAGTTATGATATATATATATACAAAAAACATAATTCATTTAACTTATTTCATTTTTACAGTGGGATATCGATGTGTCCTTAACATATACTCTTTTATATCTTCTTACATCAGAAACTGTGTGATGTTTTCTATTGTTTACCTAAATAATTGACCGAACACAGGAACTTTTTGCTTGTTTGTCTTTTTGTGACAATGCAACTTATAAGCATCAAGTTATGCACCAGGACCAGCTAGGACATTTCATGTTTAGACCGTCTCATCACTTTCAGACCTAATTCTGCCATTCCAGATTGCTAGCTTTTCACAAAGCCTTTGTGGCCAGAGAACAATGGGAAATGAGCGGGAGGCCACAGTGTGTGTCACATGTGGTGCCTTTGATTAACATTCTAGACTTGTTTGTATGACAGAAACTCAGGAATAAAGCAAGGACAGAAAAAGGCTAAAAAGACCAAGAAACTGCCTGATGTTGTTACATAAACTTAAAGTAAAAAGGCACATTATTGGTACTCCATTCAACAATAAGCAACAGGTTTGGAGATAGAATAGAATCCCATCCAGGGCCATATGTTCAGTTTAAGACATTGGCATGTTTCAAATAAATAGAACAATGATGATATGAATCTATATTAACAAATATATTTTAATATTTTGTAAACATAACAATAATAAAACTTGTTTGGAAGTAAACATGTATGAAAAGTGCTACAAAGAAATGGCTGACCTTCAAATTTTTTCATCTGAATGTTTTCTTTCTGAAAATGTTGTTATTGTCTAGTTTCTGATACAAAGTTTGAGGATTTTTTGAGAAGTCAAAATTACGTCACTCATGGGGGACATTTTATTGGGGTTTGGTGTAACCTGCTCAGCAGACCTCAAAGGGAATTTGACATGTCCCAATTGGCTGGAACAGTGGTCCACACGATCACCCGTGTGTTTTTTCTGTGTTCACCACACAGGCTGGATTGAGATCCATGGCCATGTTCCAGCCAGTTGCTGGAGATGTTTTGCCAAATGCTTGCTGACAGTGGTCAATGTGGATTTGTTCACTGTTCTTTATCCTCGACAGCTGTGGATGGGTTTTTCTCCCAATGACTACTGCACTGTGATACGTCCCTTAAGCAATTCAGAATTGGAAAAGAAATTCATTTTTAATGGTTTAGTTGGTTTGATGAATGCTTTGTTCATCGTCAGTGTTTCAATGTTTTTTCACAGTTATCATGCCAATGTTTAACATGAAATTCGTACGATATAATTGTTCTGTTATATAAACTGTGTTATGAAATATTTGTTTAATCTCTAACCACCAATGCAAGTAAAACATTTTTTACGTAATTTGTTTCATTTATCAGCTAAAGTTACTGAAAATAACAAAACAGTAACACAGAACCTTCATCTGTCAGGTTTTGTTTATCTAAGCTTGTAGACTATAGGGAGGTGGATTTGGTTATCATCCAACATTCAGAAACAATTTGATTATAAACATTTGTTTTCTTTAAGTTAGAATCCTTATTCAAGAATAACTAAGCATGTGCCGGATTTTGTTACAATGCTATAGTTTGTTTAATGTTTTGAAATGATAGGATTATTTTTACATTGTTTACAAACTGTTCACAAACTTTGGAGTACAACAAGCTTATATGTTGGTTTATGATGGTGTACAACACTTGGAATAAGCAGACAAGGCTTATATATATTTTATATTCTTCATGTCCAAAAATGTATGTAAAAACATAGCTTTAATCAGTATATCACACAGTCAAGAAGGGGCAGTATGTATGTTGTAATGTAGGACTAGTGCATAATTTCTGGGGGAAAAGCAGTGTGAATAGATTTTTCAGAACAGTCAATAGCATAATGATTGAGAGGGGAACCACAATGAGATCTATACTACAGCCAGCTGTCAGAAGAGTTGTTGTGGGGGAGGGGTGAAGCAGTTGCTTTGAGATGCATGTACTCTGAAGACAAGAGGAGGCAAGGTGATCAACTGTACTTAGAATAAAGCCAATGTCCCAACCTACAACTGTTTATGTGGAAATACATTTATCCACCAAAGAGTTTATAGTCTTCAATGGAATGTACTGTAGCATAGTAACATTGATTGGTCATTTTTCATTCAGTATATGCCATAACTGCTCTTCCTGGTTGTATTGTAGCCCATGGTATGTTGTGGATTGGGTTGACATAGCTGTTTACGGACATATTGGTGTTTTGCAATTGGACATGTATTCCAAGTAATCGCTTGAATACTTTTAGATTTTCCAATAGGCTACCTTTAAAAAAAGACCAGATTTTCAGTAAACATTTAGAAAATAGGCAAAAAGAAACAATGATAATCAAATCACTTCTGAAGGGAAGGTTTGATATAAAGGCTAAACTATAGGGTTATCATTCAGTTCTATTCTTGACACACAGTGACTTGCTGCATAGCACATCCCATGTAGCTGTGAGTTTTCGGTCCCCATCCCCCCTCCCCACATGGTGTGATCTGTTCTGTTGTAATGGGAAGTGAAGTGAGAGATGTAAAAGTCAACTATATTTTGTTTGAACAAATTGCTGTTGATATTATTGCTTAGAACATTGTGTTTTTAAAACATTAATATTCGATTCTGGCAAATATGTTAACTGTAAATGTTTTAAGTGAAAAAGTTTGTAGGGTACAAACAAATTTTTTAACCAGCCCATACCTGCAGTGTTATACAGAATAGAATCACAAAGCAATCTTTCAACAAATAGTGAATTATCTTATCTATGGCTATCCTCTAACTCCGACCAACTACAGCTGACTAATCATCCCCATGACACAACCGCCATTACAATGATAAGATTTTGGCAGTCCACCTTGTTCTTGTTTTTTTTGTAATAGATCTACAGACGTTCTAACCGTACATTCATAACATTAAACACAGTCTGCACCACGGTGTGGCATTATGGGAGAAAGTAAGACATGTATTATTAAACATTTGTCTAATTTTACATACGGTGACATTTTAGGATATGTTAATTTGATCTATTTTAAAGAATGATTTACTTCATCAAAAGTTGAGACCACGTGACTGTCCATGTCTCGATTTTGAGGCTGTTAAGTGCACGCGCTACGTCTCTCCCCAATTCGCTGAGAGCGCGCTTCAGAATTCAACAGCTGCACGGTGAGAGATCCGCAAACACTGAAAAATAATAATATGACCGAGAATTGGTTGCAAGGTGAAATATGTTTAGGAATAGCTGCTTATTCTTCAAGTTGTTAGCATATAATATCCTGTATATTTTTCTTATCTAGCTAGATACATCGTTTCGATTAATTGAAACTATACCTGGAAAGCCAGAAACGGTACTATTGTAGGTATTGGTGAGTTTTATACAGTTTTAAACTTAGTTAATCTCAAATTAGTGTATTGATTTATACTCTGCTAAAGTCACTTATCAAACTATTCGAAAAGTTACTAGTTATGGTTAATTGCTACCGATGTCTTGTATAATTTAATGCCACTCATTCCATACATAGCTGTTTCTAAAGTTCTTACTGGCGATGCCTTTGTGGCTGCTAATTTGAGAACTAACGCTAGCGTGCTTAGCTAGAAAGCTAACTATGTGAACTCAGCAATGATTTTGTGGAAGGAAGTCGCTGTCCCCGTGCATCAAATACATGTTTTGGCTATCACAGTACTGTAAGGTAGCTACCTAGTGTAGTTAGCTAACGTTAGCTTGTTAACTAGTGAAAGTAAGCAGGGTGTTCATTGCATAGAAAAGATAATGAGTCAAATTGACTGTTATTCAGTTTTATATAGTTATGAAACAATCCACCATAGAAAAATCACTAGATTGTATATACACAATTTATCTGAGTGTCACACTATGAATATCTAGCACATAATAGCCCTTTAATTTGGCATTCTTTCACTCGAAGTTTCATAACCGTTGGATATATTCAACAAGTGCATCATTTGTTTTATTACGTCGCGTTCGTTGGAGAACATAGCGAGAAGCCGCTAAGCGCTCTACAAGTAAGCCTCAATACTATTATGTTGTATCTAACAATTACAAATTGGTTGATTCGGAGAGGTCATAGACACTTGCGACTTCCTTATGTAGCGCACTTCGCCAACTTTAACGGATAGCCAAAACAGGCCACCGTGTCTTGTTGAACAAAGACTGAAAGGTTTCGAGAAATACATTTACTCTGAAGTGGAAACCAATGTAGGAACAAAAATAAGAGTGTACAATCTGTATATACGTTCAAGCTGTTTATATTGTCAAAATTCTAACCAGGTTGTGATAATGTATCAACTAGTTTGTCCAGTTATTCCACATTTTATCCAACTGCTAAACATGTATATCCACAGGGCAAGGCATTGCCAGTCATTGATAAGTGTTAGATTAATACCAAACGGTAACATTTCGTGTTAAAATGTAGCTAGCAATGTGTAATAAAATGAAGGATTATCCTCACTAGTTGGAGGAAATGTATAGCTATTGTCTCATATCCTGTTTCAATTTGAGAAATACTTTTGTGTAATTTGAGTACTCTTGGTGCCTCTTAGCATTTTTTTTATTTTTATTTTTATATACAGGAATCTACTTCCTAAGGCCAAGCTACCCTGGATGAATCAATGATGATTCTTGGCAATGTTATTCAGCAACATCATCCATTGACTCCTTTCTTATAGACCACTCGAGTATATAAGTCAGTCGGACAACTTTCTAGGAAGAAATGCCAACGCACCCATTGTTGCCATATGTGGAAAGTCCAGATGGACTTGGACAAGACATTCTGAATGTTAGTGGCGGTGCCAGCATGCCAGGTTCTGGTTCCAGCATGACCCCTCACGGTACCATGGCTGACAAGGTTGAGCCTCAGCCTGAGGGAAGCATGCTGCAAGTCCTGGATTGCATGTTTTGTGAGCAGACCTTCACACACCAAGACGACCTGGGCCCACACGTCCTGACCCAGCACCCCACCACTCTGTTTGAACCAGCCGTTCTGCGCGTGGAGGCGGAGTTCTTGATCCCAGGTGAGAGGGCCCGTTCCAAACCCAACTCGCCGTCTGTAAAGCAGGTGGAGGTGCTTAGCTGTGTCGTGTGTGACCAGGCCACGAAGGACACCAGTGAGCTGGAGAGCCACATGAGGACACACAAAGACTGTTTCACCTTTCACTGTAACCTTTGTGGCCGGCGCTTCAAGGAACCTTGGTTTCTTAGGAACCATATGAGGTTCCATAAGCCTAAGCCCCAGCAAAACATGGACGGTCCGGTTATTATCAATGAGGTCATCCAAGATGAGGTGTCAGAGCCGGTAACCACTGCTTACAAAATGTGCTTTGCCTGTGGTTTCTTTTTCCCCGATAAAGACAGTTTGATGGAACACAGCAAAGTACATTGCAAAGAATTAGAGGCTGATGGAGAACAAGAGAAGACTAGACAGGAAGATTCCCTTAGTCAACAAGGTTTTTTACAGGGCCTCAACTTATGCCCCCTATCTAGGAAAAGTAGTACAACACCAGAGAGATCCTCCAGGTGGATCGCCCAACTAGACCCTTTCAACACTTACCAGGCCTGGCAACTTGCCACAAAGGGCAAGGTTGCTGTTGGTCCCAGTGTGGCTAAAGACATAGGCCTGGGCCAAGAGAACAGCTCAGACAATGAGGACTCTGGCTCAGATAAAGAACTGACCAAAATCTGGTCGGAAGGCCAAGGAGTCGACAGCAAGTGTGTTAAAGAAGACTTGGGTCGGGAGCTGAGGTCCAGACCTCCTGCAGGAGAGACCACATCACCAGAGCCTGATCAGAAGTCTAGTCGAAATGAGAAGCCCACGCATTGTGAGGACTGTGGGAGGACATTCCGGACCTATCACCAGCTGGTTCTCCACTCCAGGGTGCACAAGAGGGAGAGAGGTGAGGGGGAGAGCCCCTTAGCCTGCATGGAAACCAAGGTCACCCGAGCAGGGTCTCCCAGAGAAGAGGGGTCTGAAGATGGGTCAGAAGAGGGAGTACGTGGAGATGCCTTTTATTCAGGTAAATCAGCTGATGTTAAAGAATCGCAAAGGTGGATTTAATTGGGCCAGTTTATTACCAACTGCTCCCTCTGCTGTTCATCTGCCGACTATGCAATTGGATTTGCTTAACCATTTTTTTTTGTAAAACCATAGGAAGTTGATTGCTGTTGGAGGCAGGGCTGTTTTGCAATATTATGCTCGCCAGATAGAAAGTGTTATTTACAATGGAGCAAGGCATTTTTACATAAGATTACTCTTACGAACATTATAACTGGTTTCTCGATCTTTATGCACTACGAAGCACTTATCAAATATATTTCTGCCAAGCGTTTATATTGAGTGTTTAAAAAGAACATAATCGGTCCGTTTTGTTAATATGGAACAACTTTTTACGCAACAGTTTATCTCAATCAGATGTATTCATTTCTGCTAAACCTGCCTGTTTTACATAGCTTTTGATATATATATCAAAAGGTTATGCAAGGCCTATATCTCAGTGGACCAGCACCTCATTCTTGTTTGTTTTTCTTTATTGTTTGTTATCTTCGGTTTAATTTTTACCCACATGGGACACTTTCATGCATGACACCTCCGTTTACTAGGTTATACTGAGAAGTTTCCCCTCACATCAGAAGGGAATGGGTCCCTGTGGGGAAATTAAACTCAACAAACTGCCTTTTAATTTGTTAACTTAGACATCACAGGATTGAGCTTTTCTGAATACTATGGCTCTGCAATGTAGAGAATAATTGACATTTTGTTTGAGCACAACTCACAAGGAATGAACCCATTTATTTAGCAAAGCAGTCCGCCTTCAATCATTTTTAATAACTGTTAATATCCCTTCACAAGTCAGTGTAAGTGGTTCAGGATTCCACTCAAAACAAAAACTCCTGCAACAAACCTGGAGCTCCTTATTAAGTATTTTGCATGCATGTGTTCACTTTCTTGTGGTGGCAACCACAGAGAAAAGCACGCCCTGGGTGTCTCGTGCGCAGGCTACTCTTGTGAGAACATTGCCATGTATTCAAAATCATCAGGCTCGGTAGACTTCGACTACAAAAAAACTATTTTGCACATTGGATGTTTGTTGAATAAAGTTGATGATATAGACATGAGTCTGTGATGTTTAACTCCCAGCTGAGTTAAGTGGATAGCCCACTTTCAGGCAATGTTATTTAAAAGGTTTTTACGAGCCTGTCTGAGCTTCCTGGTCTTCTTTTGGTTCGTTTGTTTGCCTTACTTTTGGGAACAAAATGTGTGTAACTAACTTTCATTTGTTTGTCTGTTTGGCCTAACAAGACTACATTTGTCCATCGCCATTTGTTTCTCTGCAGATAAAAGTGATGTCTTTGATCAAATGAAGGTGAAACATCTCGTGTCATCCAGGGAATGTAGTTACTGTGGCAAGACATTCCGTTCCAGCTACTACCTCAACATTCACCTCAGAACGCATACAGGTGAACTTTATGTATAGTAAGGGGGCATAAATTGGGTGAAAAAATGTGCTGCATAACTGTGACTGGATGTGTGTGTTTGTATTCGAAACCCTTTTCATACTGAGTCTAAAACCCACAAATTTGACCACGCTGTGCAAAATGTGGATGTGCCTCAGCAACAGAGCTATCTAGTCAGGATTTGGGTGAAGTTCTGTCCCTGGCATGGTATTATATCAATGTAGTGCTGAGGTGGCACTTTACCTTAATTGGCTGTATTTTACCCAAACATAATTGGGTAAACCTTTATCTACATTAAAGGGAACCAAATAAACAGTGTCCAATTTATTTTCATTGCCCATTTCCCAAAAAATGTATGGCAAATTCTACATGAAAGTGATATAAAGCTTGATGTGCTGGATTGTCTTACTCTGTGCGCTACATCTAATGCAATGTTGTATTTTTTTTGGTCCACGTTATGCTTATTTGACTATGTTCTTGCCTTCAGGTGAAAAACCATACAAATGTATATACTGTGATTATGCTGCGGCCCAGAAAACCTCACTGCGGTATCACTTGGATAGACGCCACAAAGACAAACCTTACACGGACATCCCAAATAAGCCTGCGGTATCTGTGCCATCTCCCAATGAGAAAGAATTCACCAAAAAGAGAGACGACAAACCCGTCTCTAACCGATCCCAACTATGGCCGACAACCAACGTGAGGGCTTCAACCAAACTGTGTGCTAGCATCAAGCCAGAGGATAGATTAAATGCTGTGGGTGGCAACTTGCGCCCTCCTGCTCAGGAAAATGGAAAGTTGATTGCTACAGATGTGAGCTCCTC
Source organism: Esox niger (assembly GCA_016801105.1). NCBI lineage: Eukaryota > Metazoa > Chordata > Actinopteri > Esociformes > Esocidae > Esox > Esox niger. Next base: position 54,838 of record JACXGJ010000115.1, on the reverse strand, counting down.
TACTGAAGACACCCAATGCCCTGTACCTGTTAACCTAAAGATGGAAGAAAAGGTGATCCCGGATGAGGCCCCGTTGAATTTGTCCTTAAAAGTGTCAATTTCCATATCGGCCACCTTGATGCCAAGGAATGCGTTGATTTCCAATGCCTGTTCGTCTTGTGCCTTCAGCACTCTCTACCCAGAGGTCTTGCTCATGCACAAGAAACTGGTACATAAAGACAAGTCAGACACGACCAAGAAGAACAGGATTCTAAAACTAAAGCGTTACACAGGCTGCCCCCCTGCACTCGAAGGAAAAGATGTCCCTCCGCTGCCTGCTATAGATCGAAGACACCCTCGCCGGACTAAATCACCAACCCCCCAGCCTTCTGGAAAACCTCCAGAGAAGAGTCACTGTAACCCTCCTCGTCGACCTAAAAGATCTCTCACCAATGAAGTCCAGAGGGAGATGGGTGCTCCAGGCCTGGACACTCAGCGGTACAAGATGATGATGATGGACCCTGGCACTAGCCAGGCCCTGTCCAGGATTACGGAGCCAGCAGAACAAACCAACACTAATGGAAGAAAAGATAACGCGCCTGGAGTGGACCGATTGAGGCCGAGCCCTTTGGACAGCCGGTTGCAGAGCAGTCTGAGAAGTGCCTCGGTGAGGAACGGTAGTGATGTAATCTGGCCCTCTGAAGCTACCAGACTGTGCCTCTCCAGCCGGTTTGGTAGCCTGCCTCCAATGGACTTTGGTGGGGAACCCTCCAGTAAGAGACAGAGGTTCTCTGGGCTCCCTGGAAGGGAAACAGACTCTGATTCAGGCTTTAGGAAGGAGGATGGGTTCCACAGACTGTTGCCCTCAGGAAGAAACACGAAAACCCCATCTTCGTCCCAAGGAAACCCTCCGTTATTCAGCCGACCTCAGGCCCATGCTCCAGTCAAAGCGCCCAACCCTCCAGCACCGGCAAGTGGTAGCAGTATGGAGACTGACTGGAAAATGATTAACATCCTTCGCTCTTATAGCCCCAGTGACCTGGCCTCCCTCTACCACCCCACCCTGGGCAATCCCAGCCATGGAGCGCTGCCAAACCCCAGAGGTGTGAACACAAAAGCTTCATCTTTTAAAATGTGATTTGAATGTATTCATTCTTTTTTATGGCATTAGCGTCATTGGGTTTTATCTTGGAGTTTAGCATTCATATGTTGTCGGACTGTGTCAAATAAGTTGCTGCTTCTTCTAAGATTGTCTTTTGTTTCCCTTAGGGAGTAGGCCTTCACTCCACCCAGCTAGTATGCTACAGACAAGGGACTACTCCAGCACCATCAGCAATGAGCACAATGGACCTACTGATAAAAGTACTTAGCTGTTCTGATGGTAGGCTGTTTTTTTCTTGGTCGACTTAACAGACAAATTGTAACTTAGCATCACGTTAACTATTTTTGCTTGTTAAGATTAATGAATGCATTTTTTTTTTACCTTATAGGTATAAATTACATGATTCCACCATCTTTTGAGAGCACATCTACAGGAAAAGCCCAGCCCATACATACCCACATTCACTGTGGATGAAAATCCACACACATTCAATACCTACCGTTGTTTGTATGTATAAAAAAAAATACTGTTTTGAACATCATATTGTTATGGTTGCACTGGATAAAAACAATATAAAATGGGTTTTCAGTGTATATGTTTTAGTTTTTGTTAGTTAATATGCTGCTCTGTCTGGTAGGTCAGCAATCAAGGGACTGTATTCCTGTCAAAACACTGATGTTTGGTACTGTGTTGCCTCTTGTAGCTTGACCTTAGTTTACCACTATATTAGCAAGCTGAATATTAATGCATGTTACCTAAAACTCAGTTAATAGACTGATGCTCAAGTAGTCAGTTATTCCTGTGAGGTGACGCTGCTGTCACTGTCATGTCTAGTAATGATACAGTGCATTTTGGAGAGTTGATAACATGTCTGATATGCCTCTAGGTAGTGGTTCTTCACTGGACATACATGATATGATCAGAGCTTGAAACCAGTGATTCCTGCTACTGGATTCTGTGAAGTGTACATTGAAAAGGCTGCTGGTTCATATCCGCCTGTAAAAATCTTCAAAACCCACTATGCTGGTTACGAAGTGGTAAAAAATGGACCAAATATTAAGAGAATTCCTGAGGAACTCACATTTGCGTGTGCAAGAATATTGTTCAGTTTCAACTTGTTTTAGACAGACAGTTATTCCTTACGTATTATGAACTCATGTCAGTGTTCAATTTATGCAGGATGTTGATTATTGTATATATATTTTTTTTTTGCGTCAGAACATGTTGTTATGGGTTTCCCTGCCTGTGGATTGTCTGGCACACTGTCTACTACTTGTTGATCTGTATTGAGAGCAGAATGTCTCAGTGCAGGAAAAGAGTATCTCAAAACATTGTACACTGTGAAGAAAAGAAGTCTCAGGTTTCAGACAACTATTAAATTTGAGCTCTGTTTCAAGTCAAATTACTTTTTGCATTAACTGTTACAAATTAAAGCATGTAATAGGAAGCAATCTGATATTTTCAAGAAGATGACTTATTTCTTTATGCTGTACATTTTTGGAGTGTTTATTTATTTCTGTTGATTTTGCGTGTACAATGTAAAAGTGAAATATCGTTTAAGATTTGTATTACCATTACATAATAATAAAGTCTGTCATCTGAGGTATAGATGAGTAGTTTCATAATATTTTTCTACAGATAGTCTTCTAGGGCTACCAACTCATCATGCCAGATTTTTGCGTATCTATGGAATTGGTCAAAGAGCCAAAATCATCTTGTTTCTCCCGCCATTAGCATTTATAATAATTATTGGGACAACTACTGTATTTCATTTGTTTTGTCAGAATGTTATTTGCTGCTCTACCACTGTACTTGGTGTAATGTTCCTCAGCGGGCTGAGAAAGCCTAAAATAATGTGATACTTTTTATCTGTTCACATTGTTTAGTTGTCTTTTGACTTGAAGTGAAAATGTATTTGTTAATTGGAGGGACCTCACTGAATACATGTTTGAAGTGAGAGTTTTTGCTATATTTTTGCAAATGTCATTGCAATTTCACAGTTTTTCATTTTTGAAAAATATATTTTTCACAGAGTGTAATGTTTAAATTTCTAATTCAGAATGCTCAATAAAGAATTTATGTACTGTATTTAAACTTTTTTAATTTGTTTTAATCCACTGGTGTCTATACTATAAATCAACACCAGATGGCAGTGTATACAAATGCAATTGTCCAGCAATGTAGCGGTGGCGATTGTGACGGACAGACCGGAATTGCAAAAAAAAAGAATCTCTGTTTTAATGTTAGATTGCTGTTGTTAACTGTGATAATACCTTGTCCTCGTGTGTGTTGGTGCTGGGTGGAATGTTTCTGATTTTAAATATGAAGTATTTTTTTCCATCAATGATGTAAATTGTCTACCATTCTGAATATTAATGTGTATTGTAATGGTATTATGGTTGTATATTGTATGCAGTTATTAGGTTATGTCCTTCAGATGGTTGTATCCTAAAATAGCTCTCTTGTTGAATGTCCTAGAATTTAAATCTGGAGAGAAAAAGAATAGGGAGAATGACAGTAAATCTGAATTGCGTGTTATGTGAGCACTAAATTACAAGGCCAGTCTCCAGCACATTGAACACTTTAAACTTTGATTTTTCTCTTTTTGAGTACACCACATCTGTTTGCTGTCTATTCCCGAGGGCCAGTGCTGTGTAATCTATTGCATTAGCTCACATTAGTGCATATCGCCCATGGGCCTTTGTAATCATAAACGCAAAATTAGCATTTCACTAAGCATCACCCTCAGACCCCCCCCTCACTGTGGATAACTTAGTGCAGCTGCATGGCGAAGCAGAGGGAGGAAGAGGATGGAAGACTTCATCTGATGACTTTTGCTGTTGCTACAAATCCTTTACAAATCCACTTTGATGGTCATGTAAAGGTTTAACTCTTTTTGATATGCGTTTCATGTATGGGAACAAAGGTCCCATTAACACACAAATACAAGGCTTTCTCTGTCGGCATGGCTTTTCCTTCTGCCTTGTTAACAGGAGTTCAAGGGGCGCTACCCCATCGCCCTGCATGGGTTGGTAAAGGAAGCCAGAAAACACGTGAACCCCCTGACCTCATGATTCATAGATTTTATGATACTGCTACATTGTTTTGATATATAAAAATTGTTGACTGGTCTATGAATCATTTTATATATGCCCCTTTTCTTAACAGTGTTTGATAACAGACTGGAGAGTACTTTGTCCCAGGGCTAGTTCCCCTGAGATTATTAGACCAATATTCACTGGACTCCAGTCATTTTTACTGGAGCCCTTCTGCTGATTCAGGGATCTGGTTTACATTTTCCTATGTAGCCTAGCACATAATGGATGCTATCCACATTACTGTGGTGAAAGTGGTAACCCTGTTGTCTGTATGTTAAGCAATAGGTTGCATCATAACATTTTGTTGTTCTACAAGATATTAGACAGCAGCATAATGTCAGTGACAGACAAACATGCATTACTTAAATATAGGTCACTTTGCCATTAAGTGAAAAAATTCATACTGAGCTACATTTTATGCACATTTTGTCTTATACTTATTTAATTGCAAGGTGATTTTGTTTTTAAACAAGGGATATTTCCTTTTTTCTTCTCAAGGTTGTGGTTAGAATTTGGGACACCTCTGTTTTCAATACCTCACTGTTACCCCACAGAGCCTTTTTAAAATGCCTTGTGATTTGGCCCTTAGATCATCCCTCAGTCCTTCAAATGTGTGTGATTATCCTTATTTCAACATTACCCACCACTTCAGTGCATCATTTTCATGTGAGCCAACAGCTGTAAGCATGGGGAGCAGGACTGAACCCCATACGTACTGTAAATATGGCAGTAGATCTATGATGCTATTGGACAACTTTGCTTCCACTTTGCCTGAGGCTTATGTTATGGTCAGCAAACTACATGAACTTCCCCCTGTACCAGGACGTTTTAGCCCAAAACTTGGATGCCTAGGCCGGGAAGCTGACACTTGGCCGGAAGTGGATCTTCCAGCAAAACAATAACCCAAAGCACACATCAACATCCACAAAGAAATTGTTATAAATGGCAACCTTTTGCAATCGCCATCCCAGTCTCTGAAACCCCTTGAAAATCTGTGGTTTGAATTGAAGAGGTCGGTCTGTGAGCACAGACAAAAGATATCAAGTATCTGGAAGGATACGGTATGGAACGACCAAATATAACTTCCAATGTGTTTTCAAACTCATACAATATTGTAGAACAAGACCCTGTGTTGATTTTCTCGAAGGGTGAGTTTCTGAAGAGTATTCAAAGAGATTTTTATTTCTACCCAATGTTTTTGACACAAACTAAACATCTAATTTGTCTATCTGGTAGGCTTCTGTGATCCAGGCCTCTTGCCTGCTGTGTATATGTACTGTTGCATCATGGGTATGAATCCAGCACACAGCTCTATATGCAAAAATACTGTCCTTGGTCTATCCTGTCCAAAATAGCATAGAAATGCATGAGAATTGCTGAACAGCAGATAGATGCCAAAAGTGGTTCCTTACAAAAGAAACCTATGCATTACATTTATTTCGGTGTTGTCATCAGCTTCTTTGTATTATAATAGTTTCTTTCCACTTTCCCCATAAAGTTAACATCATGTTATTATACTCCCTTTGTAAATGCTCTCTCCACTTTATTTCCACTACTGACATCACTCATAATTGTCCTCTCCAGATTGTCAACTTGCATGAATTAGCAATTGGGCCAAGAGAGCAGAGACACACACGGTCAATTGTTGAATATCCACCATGTCAGAATTTGACGCAGTCTGCTGTTGTCTCTGTGATGGCTCATCATCATCACCCTGTCCCTTAGAGGAAGAGGAACAATGTAATGGTTCCCACAAAAACAGCCCCTGGCCCCAGGAAAGGGATTTTGGTGTTTGGAGAGAACAGGGGCCATATGGAGCGGGCGTAGATAGCAAGGCACATGTACAGAATAATGGATGACGTGTCATGTTTCATGTTGCCGAGAAGCCGTCAAGAGACCCAGTTTGGGGAAATCAAAAGAAGTACGTTACAGCAAAAGCGACTGTTGGAGCATTTAAAAATGGTGCCTATTTTTTCACATTATTATATTTCTTAAAATGTGCAGTGAACTGTACTCGATTTTCAGGGGAGAATACTTTGCGTATTTACACAATTTAACCTAAGATACAGTAATTTTGCTCCTATTGTACAGTATAACAAAACAGGCTCAATAAATATCAGAATTGCTACTCTTTATTTACCATTTCTGACTGAAGATGCAGTTTATTACCTGTAAAAAGTTTTCCAAATCCCCATACAACAATGTTTTGCAGGTGTACCCACTTTTGTGGCTATGGATCTAGCTATTTCTGACCTTTCTATATGAAGCAGGTTTTGCACATGGTGGACCAAGTTCTTCATATTTATTCCCTCTATGCTCTCTATCTCCATTTACATTACATTATTTTAAACGTATATCTGCTTCAGAAGCACCCCCTACCTTCACCTTTTCCATTTGAGTAATTAAGCTGCCTCTTATCCAGATCATATCTGTAAGAATTGTTTTTCCTTAAATATGTTGCTTACACAAGTCTTCAACCATGACATGCTACTATTTGGAGGAGCAACCTCTTGCTGAAACAATAGCTTTAAGTTGTTTGGAGTAAATATGTACCAGCTTTGCACACATTATTAGTGTTTTTGGGACATTGTTCTTGGCAGATTGGATCATTATCCTGATGAAAGGTGAATTTCCTCCCTAGCTTGAGTTTTTTAGTGGATTCTCATGCAGCATTTCTCTGTTTTTGGTCCATCAATTATTCCTATTTCCAATTTTAACAAGAGGCTCAGTCCCAACTGATGAGAAGCATCCCCACAGCATGATGCTTCCGCCACCATACTACACTGAAGGGATTGTATGTCTTTCATGAGCAGTATTAGCTTTGCACCACACATAGCGCTTCTCATTTTTGTCAAAAAGCTCTGCTTTCAAATGGACCGTTTTGAGTAATGCCTTCTTTCTTGCTACCTTCCCATACAGGCCAGTGTTGTGCAGAGCTTTTCATATGGCTAACTGGTGCTCTATTACTCACACTCCCAGCCACTGAACTCAGTAGCTCCTTAAAGTAATTGTTGACCTCTCTGTTGCTTATGTAAAAGATCTTGTTGTTGTTTGGGCACTGAGTCTTAAAGAAATGTATTTTATTTGCAGTGGCTGGGTGGTGTGATGTAGCATCACTTCTTTATATTGATCTAGTTGTGCTCACTGGATTCCCAAACACATGGACATTACAGTATTTTTTTGCCATTTTCTTAATCTAAGCATTTGTTACACTTAATCTCTAACTTAATATGTGTTTTCATTGTACTTCCGATTCTTCAACAGCAGAGTTTTAATTCAGAAAATCTGGCTAGAATTATAATGGTTCACAAATGGAGGCCAATGGTGAGGTAATAGTATCCTCATCGGGGCATTTTCCTTCATCTGTGTCAACTGGGAGCTTCCACAACACAGAGGTTGAATATTCCAAAAATATATGTATTTTTTTTTCTTACAATGGTAATATGTTTCCCATAATTAAAACCATGTCACCTTCGATAAAAGGATTTTGAGTTTAATTGTTGTAAAATAAAATATCAAAAGGAACAAAATGTCAATTTACCATTTGTAATTCAGTAATATGAAAATGTAAATAGATTTGCAAGGCACTGTATATGAAATGCTGAAAAAAATACTAATTGTATGCCAATGTTTGCAATACCACACATGATTGATATTTGCCTGAGTTCCACCTTTGGGCAGCCACCCGTACCTGGTAACAGGAGTTTGACAGTGGGCAAGCTTTTTTTGTCTGCCTCCTTAGCCAATGTTTGAAATGAAGATGAAGATGAAATAGCATTCCATAGTTATTTTGAGTACATGTCTGTCTTGGTTGTGTTTGATATGAAGCCTAGTGGAGAAGCAGACACAGTCTTGATGACTATATTTTGGTCACACGGACTGTGGAAAATGCAGGAATCATGATTAGATCTTTAGGTGGATTTTATTTTTCCGTTCCTTTTTTTTTTTCACCCTGCCGACCCTTTCAGACAAAAGCTAGTATAAAGAAAATAAGGCTTGTTAAATGGGTGGGATTTTGGTTTGTGTATGAAAGGGATGTGGGTTCCAAGCCATTCTTTTTTTGCCAGGGGAGTACTGACTGTCTGCTTAGTCCTTACCACCCACCAGTCTTGTCCTTATGTACTCTACCTGCATGTGAAATAAGCCTAGCACCTCATCTCTGTTTTTCTCTCTCCCTGCCTGTGTCAGAACTACACTTAAGTGCTGTTTCCGATACCCATGAGTAAGCCCCATAAAAGCCGCCCCATCGCCGCAACGTTATTGTTTCTTGCGGATGATTGATTGATGGATGAGGGCTGACACTTCAATGAAGCCATTTCCACTGGCATCTCTATCCGATGATGTGCAGCGTATATTTTCCATCCACGCCTCATTGCTCGCCTGTGTCATTCCTCGAACTTCATTTACACCCTGTTCCCTGAAGGACCTTTTTTAGCCCATCTCCCTTTTTCTTTTCTCTCCCTCTATCTTTCCATATATCTCTCTCTCTGTCTGACTCCTCTTTCTTTTTATCTATTCAATTTTTTTCCCCTCAGTGCTATAAAATAATGCTATTTCTTGTCGGCTCCAAAGGGGCCTGGGGTAATTTGCAGAACCATGATAAAACAAGCATGGAGGGGTTATTTACTGGAAGTGTGCTGCTGACAATGTTGTGCCTTATTTTCACTTGTTGTCAGATGCAGAGATCTATGGCCGTCCAAGCTCAGGACAGAGCCACGATATCCAAACCCGACAACATAGACGCCAAGTGTGGCCTAGCATATGTCATCACTAGTCACGGAAATGCCCTTTCTCGACCGCAGAATCCAGTGCATTTAACTCATTGTGTTGAATGCGTGTAACAGCCGCGCAAAGATAATGTCGATTGTGGTGGCTTTCCTGAGACAATTGCCAGTTCTGTGCTCATATGCAGAGCAGATGGCTAGGAAGCATCAGTGCGGCAGGCTTTCTGGGATGACAGCCATGAGATTCCCCCTCAGGTGCCATTGTAGCCCCTTTAGAAAGGGAGGGTGATTGGTAGGACATGGCACTTCCCAAAGAACTGCTATCTGTTATCTGCCTCAGTTTGCCACCCCGTAGTACTCACCAACAAGACTATAGAGTATGTGGCCCAGAAAATACGCAGCAGATCTGGCTGCGTTTGCGTTATATATGTGGCTGTGTTATTCTATAGAAAGGTATTTACTCAGGAAAAAACAATCACCCCCAACAAGATATACCAGAGGCACTCAGACAAGATACGGAAAAGTAATAGGCGCTGCTTATTTTCTCAACACCTGGGGAGTTATAGCGATTGACACATTGTCTTTGGTCAAAAGAGGGGAAATTGAAATGACACCACATTATTCTTTCCAAGATGTCTCATTGTCATAGCACTGTGTGGCTTCAGTAAACTTAACCTGGCCTGTCATGGGACGTTTCAGTGCAGCAGGGAAATATGATTGTTTCCCTTCAATGGTATCAGGGAGCACGTCTATTTGGTGCGCTAGGACACAGACAAACATACACGTCCTGTTACATCCCTGATGACGGCTCACCCCTCCCCTCCATTTTCCTCCCAGCGTTCTAGTACACGAGGTAAGGAAAGGTATTAGTGCTGTAGACTTGTTTTCCTCCTCAGAAGGCAGCAGAAAAGGAGAAGCGATTGGCCCCATGAGTGCACTATCACCGTGTTCGCATCGGCGTATCATTCTCTATCAGTCACCTCGGACACTACTGCTTCTCTCCTTTGTGTAGGATTGACCTCTCCGCTGATTGGGCTACACAGACAGGACTGAGGTCGTCGGCCCTCTATATACTAACATCCTGCTGTATAATGGTCCAGGAATTGGCCCTGAGAGGCAAAAAGAGGGAGTGAGAGAGGAAAAAAAGGGGGTAGAAAAGCAGGGTGGAATGGAAGGGAAACAGAAACTAAACTGGCCGCCCTGGGATGTGGGAAGAGAAAAGGAGAGTGTCTGTTGGTTCCAGTGCATGTCAGAAAACAGGCTCTTTACCCAAATAGATTTAAAAGTGGGATGTGTGGTTGTTCTCCTCAGCATGATATTCTTCAGAACTATGAAGTGCATCATGTAGGTTGAATTACAGTATTTGTGAAGGTAGACTTATATTGTAAAAAAATATTATAATATTGCAAAGATTTTTTCTTTTCATATTTAGGTTTTGACATTGTTTTTGACTCAGTAGAATCAATTCCTCAAATGATACTCCTCAAATAAAAATCACTTAGCTAATGTAAATTCAGTCATGTACATCAAAATAATCCATTGTGAATTGTGAACTGCACGTTTAGAGAATAATATCTCGTGCCTTTCTTTTGGATTATGTGGCTGAAAAGTATTACATTGATAATTCAAGTTAATCTGGATATTCAGTTTATTGTACATTGCAACTCAAAAAATGCTTATCAGTACACAGTACAAAGAAACGACACCTTTGAGAAAATGACAAATATGAAAAACCAACCATGTTTTATTTGGCACATCTATGTTGCTTTGCATTGACACTAGTGATTGGTCACTCACGAACAAACAGCTCTTTTTGGTGGACTTTGGATACAATGTAAAATGGTGGGTCTAGGTGGAAAATTGTTGGAACCTGTACCCCAACTTTTCCAAAAGTTTGGAACGCCATTTTTTTCGCCTTAACTTTGGAGCATTTCTTTCATTGTTATCATGTCGTTTTTAAGCATTTTAATTGATGAGCCAAATGAGCCAGCTCTTTCAGGTGATTGGAGTAAATAGGACAAGGTGACCAAAAAGGTTTGCAATTCTTCAGATATCAGACACCCCTAACCTTAACCCCTGTTGACCTCAGGAACATTCTTGTTGATGGTAACCAAAAAACAAGTCATGATTGTGATATGATTGTTTACGGGGGATTTCACCATCCAATCATTACAGAGGGCGGGACCCCTCGCCCGAACGGTGGTCCCTGTGACTGCCATTCCAAAAACCAATATACAGAATAGGGGTTCAAGCTAAATTGTACAAAAACAATGTGCTCACTCTTCCTCTGTGGAATACCACAGTAATTCACAACTGCATGGTTAAAGTGGATAGAACTGTAGTAGAATATTTTTCTTTTCGCAAAGCAGTACCACCCTTCTCTAATGTGATGTGACACTGAATACTACACACAGAGAAACAAGTAACCTCAAATTGGGTTATGTTCCCTACCTGCCAGTAATCTGGTTGATAAGCACTATACATGTAGATTTCCTGGGAGCAGAGAAATCAGATTACTCAGGGCTGAACTGGGAGTTTCCAGGTCTAAATTGGCTTCTATATTCCTGTCGGCCTCATGGTCTACACAGGATGAACAAGACAGGGAAATAAACAATTAGACATTGCTTTGGATAGTACCAGTAATAGAAGGACATTGCACACATTACTTTGGTAAGACAAGCAGCCACAAGGGTCTTGAGAATATAAGAAAAATATAATAACGATAGGGCAAGTGAAGGTGTCACCTTGGGTCTGAGAGAATCACTATCTAACTCGTTCCATAATCAAACTAAAGACCAATGACTGTATTAGGAAATCTTGATTAGTAGGGTAGCTTACAGTTACAGAGCGCATACTTAAATGTTTTTTTCTATCAGGCATGTGGAATTTAATGTATCATATTATTGTGCATTTGAAAATCTTAGTAAAATATTTTTCCAAATCGTTGTCGTTGCTCTAGTAGCACAGTACAACTTATATAAGACCAGGCTTGGCCTGACAAAAGTGGAGTTCACAGTCAATATATCCCTCAGATTTTAAAAGGAATGTAACATCTCCATATGATTAATGTATGGAACAAATTTTTGTTGCTTTGCAAAGTGTCCACCTCTTTTTTTCAATTTTTTTGACATGACACATGAATCCCCGGTGGCCCAGGAAATCAGACAACCCAGGTGCAATCCTAATATCCTTGCAGTATCCAAACATTTCCTTTAAAGGTAAGTGGTACACGGGGGCCCATAAATTACCAACCCAACGCTAGCTGAAGATGTCCGCTGGCTTCCAATAAGGACCGTCCGTACCCTGAGCAATAAACTTTGACATTGCTGCTTGAAAAATGTCTGCCCTTTTTCATTGTCAAGTGTTACAAATTGATGAAATGAGTTCATCGATGTACCCAAGTCATTATCTCCCCAGCGGCACTTTGTTTTACAGACAGTGGGGAAAAAGGGACAGTGCTGCAGATTAGGGGGCCAGGCACAGTTTATCAAACACAATCTAATATCATCCATAAGAGAAGGGGGAGAATCTGGAAATCAATACTTCATTACTATATTGTTAGTGGGGGATGAAGAGTAATTGTGCGAGTTCAGAGACGTGTCTAGGCGGCCAGGGCACGGGAAGTTCAATGTCACCCAGGAAGTGATAAGTAAAGGCACTGATGAGAAAAAACATTTCTGTAATGGGTGTGGCGAACTGGGGTAGGGTGGTGTGTATGTGTGGGCGGGGTGGCGGTGTGGGGAGCTGTATCAGGGTTGTGGAGATGTCGGGGGGCGTGCAGGAGACAGAGCTTCAGCCACACTGAGCAGACAAAAGACACTGGTCTGACCCGCTGCCATTGATTGAACCATAAACAATGAAGAGTGAGTGATATAAAGAGTGGAATGCTGTACAATCGCTTCGGAATTTACGATTGTCTTGTCATCTCATTTTGTGTCTAGTAATCGCGATCAGTCAATAAAACGCACTAAATAGATTGAATGCGTGCAATTAAAAGTGTAATTGATACATTCTGAAATGAGACAGTGTCTTTACAAAACAGCACCACAGGCATATCAGAGGGTCAACATTGATTGTTGTCGCTATGTTTATTAGTCAGAGACACTGACAGAAGTATCCTGGCTGTTATCCAGAATGCCAAACCCAAAGCCCCATCATTTTTTCTTAAGAAAATTTTGAAACATTCTGGAATTACTTTTCTCTTGATGTTGGGTTGCTTCCCACTGGGTTTTGTGGACAACCAGAGATTTTAGGCAAAGTGCTTCGTTTTTTGCTACACTAGTCATGTTTTTCACCAGATGTAGTAATTGACATAATCAATAACATGTCTTACCTCCAATCTGAACTGTTACTGTATTTATAAACATTGCGGCTCAATGACATTCCTACAGATGGAATGTTGGCTAATTAGCACAATACCACCTTGCTAGAGCAACGATTACTGCCAGTGAGTGTGAGTGCAAGACGCCGGTTTTAGCTATCCACAACCTAACACGTTTGAATGTTCCACAAGTATACTGTTACATTTACAAATCATCCTTTCAGAGTGTCTTGACAGAAATAAACATTTTTTTATTTTTTTATTGCAGGGCTCTTGACATTTGTAGAGTGAGTCTGACAGTCCAGTTACAGGGGCCCTTTGCTAATGATTTTTGAGCAGCCCCCCAACGAGTCCTAAATGTCTGCAATATCCATACACAACTCTATACTGTCCAATTAGGCAGACAGAGATGTACTGGGCTGTCAGGCAGATCTGCATGGCTAAGCACCTGAGATCCAAAAGATGATGGGGGGGATGGTTCATCGGCCAGAGAGAAGAGAATGTGCACAATGAATGACTTTCATTACAGCATTACAGGCTTCACACACGCCCAATTACTGCCAGCTTTAATTGATTGTCTTACCTTTCCCTCTCTTGCAACACCCATCATGGCTGTCTGCTGTATTTCTCCTGGTGTTACCGTTTGCCTACTGCACCGCCATGTCATCCATATTGGTTACGTATATGTCCATCCGAAGCTTGTCAAGTACTATAAAACAATTTCTGCCGTGCGCTGTGAGAGGACTGAAGTCTTATTCGCCTGGCTGCCAATGAAAGGACAGAAGACATCCATTTGCACCATTACAGGTGCATAGTCAAGGGGAAAAATCACGTTGTGCTAGCTAGTCATCATCCTTCTTGGCCCTCCCACTTCCCTTCCTTCCCCCCTGCTGAGGCCAGGCATCCCTGTCAGTGGTCAGAGGTTCACTGGAGCATGACACACTCTGAGTGTGTTTGATCTGAATGAATTATGCCTTTTACATTCATTAAGCCACTTCATTTCTTCTCTCTGTCTGCCTTCCGACTCCCTTGTCTGTCCATCCTGGAAAACCAGTTGCAAATGAGATGTGCATTAAAGTAGAGACACGGTACATATTTTATTCTGTGCATCCTGTCATGGTCATGCCCAGATAGGTAGGAGGATATCTGACTGTGTCCTGTCTGGCGTCTGCCCTAAGAGTATGGCAAAAAACTGAATAGAATTTGAGGTATTTTGTGTACTCAAGTATGACAAGAGCTAATGTAATAATTTGAGATTATTTCAAATACAAACAAGTATCTCTGTCTTCATTTATTACTAGCTGATGTCATACTGCATATTTCCTGTGTGCAACACAAATGGCTCCACAATTCCCTATTTAGTGATTTACTTTTGACCCGACTCATCAAAAATATTGCAATACATAGGGAATATAGGGATATATGGAGAATAATCTTGTAAGAATCTCGTATATTTGAGTCATGAACATCAAGTCTAAATCAAGAGATATGCTGTTTCATTTTCTAGATGGCTGCTTTATAACGGATGTTTGGAGTGAGATAAATACACATTGCTGAAGTTGATAACTCAGGCTCAAGTCTTCGAATTAGTTTGTAAGTAGTCTCCTACGTACAAGAATATATTTCAATTTTTTGGGGGGATGCTAACTATATGTTATTTGTTCCTAATCAGCTCCTGCCAAAAGCAGCAGCAACTCATGTGTAATGTGTGACATTTGGAATCTGGAAATACATTTCCCAAATTATTCATAATTCCCATATATTCTCCTGTTTAATTCAGGCATAATAGTGTGACTGGAGTCAGGGTATCACATTGGTACAGTGGAAATTACAAACTTGGGAATATCAATTTCTTGCATTGGAAAAACGTTCACTTGTACAGTGGTATTTTAAGCCAGTTAAGACCATTCTTACTTAACGGCCTCTGCCTGTTACATAAAGAAATACAGTGCAATAGTGAGACTGGACACATTATTCCTGTATTTAAATTCCCATGAACATTATTCAGCAGGAGCAGATCGCATCTCCTAATTCCTGCTTTTTTAATGGATGTTTTTAAGGCCCCTATCAGCCCCATCGAACTCAAAGGTTAGTAATCCACGATCTGGTCACAGTCTTAAAAGTAGGGATTCCAGCATGGTTAATGATGTAGTCACCAGTTTCTAGACATTTAAGCTGCTATCTTGCTCTCATTATGGTACATTGATACAGAGAAATGCCATGTAGGCCCAGATGCTACCTGGCCTACACTCCAAAAAATAATTACAACTCAGAAGTGGTCAGATTTCTTTTTTTCAAATGGTTGTTTTCTGATTCTGAGCTTCATCAGTAACCAAGGGTTAATTTCACACCTCAGTGGATCGCCTCCTTAAATCTCTATTCACAGTAATTAAATCTGTCCAATAAAGTGAGCTTGTCTTTCCTCATTGTTCCCTCGCTCATCTTTTTTTTTGGTATTGTTTTACACCTTTCACATCTCATCTCCTGAACCACACAGCACCATGGCACGCACCTGGCATGACAGGCAGGATCCATCCCTAAAATTAAAACATTTCTGACCTATCTGAGATGACAGGAGAGAGAGAGGGAGGGTGAGAGAGAATGGGAAGGGAAGAGAGGACTGGGAATTATTAAAGGAAATAGGACAGAATCGTTACAAGTTAGTTGGATAGGTGCATAAAGGAAAGATGACACATCCCAGGGTACAGAATTTTTGTGTATATATCTTTTTTCTATTGTAGAATGGAATGTGAAGATTTGACCCTGTCAGTCAGACCTAATGACAAGTTTAATCACGGTCTGCCCTCGACCAAATCATGGCTAAATAGGAATGCAAATAATGGAGCGCCAGGGCCTCTTATAAATGCTAATCAAGAGCACTAATCAACTGACAGGTCCACAGATTTCCCTCGTTCAAGGAGTCACTCAAACTTAGTTTCTCTCTTTCTTTCCTTTCTTTCTAGCTTGCTTTCTTATTCCAAACTCTTCCTCTCTCCAGCGAGTTCACATTCTTTTTTTATGAGTGGGATAAAGGGGAAATCTGAAAGCATAGCCGGGCCTACTCTTCTCTCAGCCTAGCTCCAATCCCTCATCACACTCTAAGGTTATTTCATTGAAGTCTCTCTCAGGTTTGATTTATTTACGTGGATGTAACATGTCAATTATGATGGCCTTTGATGTTCAAGAGTATTTATTTTTTTACTTCTGAGTGGAAGTAGAAAGGTTATTCTTCAGTCTTGTAAAGGGAAGGGTATCTATCTGATAAAGTCTCTCCTTTATTTTTCAAGGTGGACCTGTAAGCTGCCTATTTCTGAACCATGTAAATGAAGCCTTGCCAATCCAGTCCTCTGTGATCCTTCGGAAAAGTTAAGAGTTCTCTAAAGACTTTGAAATGTTTATTTAGTCTCCTGGTTTGAGACTGGTGACTTCCCGTCGCACTGTACCTTAAAATCAAAATACAATTGATCTGAAGTTTTATGTGTGCTTCAAAGTTGGGAAGTTTTCCTTTCTCCTCAATTGTCAGAGATGTCAAAGCTTAATGTGAAATTCTGCCCTGCCACGGCTGCATCAAGAGTCAGTCAAGACAACCTTTTTGAAGTCCACATCACAAGTCATGGGACAAAAACCAATACACTGCCATGATTTGAGGCATTTTTTTGTCCTGTACATTGTATGTTGTTCATTTAAATGAAGAAATGATGTAGTAAAACAAAATGGTTTTGCGAAATTGCCTCTATTCTAATATTCAAATATCTACAGAACTCATCCACTTATTGTGCAAGGGCAGGTCAGAAGTCAAAAGTAATTCTTAAATCAAACATATTAAAAGCTTCTTCCTTATTTTCTTATTGTTTTGGAATCCATAATTTATTGTGTAGAGTAAACATTTTATTCAACAACAGAATACCTTTACCATAATTAAATGTGATTTGAAATGGTTTGGTTTGTCAGAGAAAATTACAGGGTTAGAGCTAAAAAGTCGGCTAGATCTAAAACCGATCCTTCTCTCCTCACTAATAACAGTTTACAGGGTAAATCTCCTGGGCCTGTGTGAGTGCTTCCAAGATATCCCATCTTCACAGGCAATCGACATAACTTAATCTGGCAATGCCAAAGGGGGGTATAAAGACATGCCAAGAGGACGAGTAAAAGATGTGTCAAATACAGCACTGCACATAAATCTGAACAAACTAAACACATCCCCTACAAATCCTAAATTTACCTTCCTTATTTCCCTCCTACCCTAACCTGACACATTAATTACCAGACGGGTCCACAGGTGCACTGATTTATGTTGACATATTTTGTGAGCTAAAGGCTTTGTGATAAAATGGCCAACAGTGGACCAGAAGAGTGTCAAGATGCAGTCCAGCACAAGCCTGAGTGATGTTGATGTCACATATGCGCCCTGTGTAGAGCCGTGATTACCGGGGTAGCGGACATTCTGTGGGGTCAGCGTTGTGATTAATTGAAATACCCTGCGTAGAAATCAGAATGACGCCTCTGAATCTCTGCCTCGGACAGACCACCCTGTGTGCTGATTGTAACAGCTAGACTGGAGGTGATTATGGAGATCCCTGTTTCTGTCTGAACCTCAAAGGAGGATCAACCAGCAGAACAACTGAGACCAGAGTAGACATAACCTGGGGCATCAGCACCTTGAAGCACGACGACCACTATCCACTCCCTCTCTGTGAAATACCGCACAAACATTTTTTACTAACGATGCCCAGACTTTGTCAGTTCATATCTGTTTGATTAGGTAGCAGATAAATGCCACACCAGCCCACCTTTTTCCTACCACTCTTCAGCTGTTAGTTACCTCAGGCATGTAGCGATACAAGGGATGCTATGACTGAGCCATACTGTCACATTCAGCCTGTTTGTCTGTCTGTCTGCTTGTCAACTTCCAGTAGTGCTCTCTTGGTGAGGTTTAAGGGTCTATCAGGCCATGAAGTCTGAAAGTCAGAAACAGAAAAGGAGACACGCTGTATGTTATGACTGTTCATCGCATTACAGTCCATGATCGTATACATGAAACAAAACCTGACTGGAGAAAAAAAGACACTGAAATATTTAGAGCAGTTTTTCACAAATGTGTGTAATTTGCAAGCCAGTTGTACTGTTCAAGGGGTGGAACACCGTTTCTGCATTCTCCAGACTTCAATCCAGCCTGCATTCCTACAGTGTATTGGTATAAAGACAGTATGAAGAAAATTATGTCTGCAAAATATTTTAAGCAACCAGACTATACTGGTGTAACTCTGACAGCCAGGCTACCTCATGATGCTCCTCAAAGTGGCATGGATGCAGACGCGCCGCGCGACCTCTTCAAATGGAAGGGCGATCCCTGGTGACACAGGGGATAACAGGCGTAGTCACAGAGACCATTGTCTGAGCAACCCACAGTGTGGCATTTGGAACTGAAAAGCTCCCATTCACCCTGATAAATGATCCATACTCTAGCATGGAATGTCAGCCGTCGCATCACACCTTCAGGTTCATTCAATTGAAGGGTATGCATAGGTTAGATTCTCTAATGAATAATTAGCTTGATTACTCTCTCTTGCTTTCTATTCACACTCTCTATAAGTTGCTCTCGATAAGAACATCTATCTATCTATCTATCTATCTATCTATCTATCCATCTTTCCACATTTTATAAAAGAACTTGAGAATACACCAGAAAAAAAATATATTGCAGAGTAGATTCATTATATGCGCCTCGTCCCACAGCTGCCATTGGGATTTCTATTAAACACAGTGTTCCCTGAGATATTGTGCTCTGATTTGATTCATCAGGACGACATCGGTTGGCATGATTTATCTATGCCACTTACTTGTTTTCATTTTGCCCGGGGCTTCTGCCAGCATCATGGGCCTCTTTTCGCAACGTGACAGCGCCATCTCAAGAGAAAAGTCTCCCCGACGCAAAAACAGTGCATCAAAACAAATAAGGCCCAAGCCACTTAAAAGATGTGGATGCGATCAGGAAACATTTTCACAACATGTCAACTGAATCATGCAAGGGAACTCTTGGAAGTGCACCAAATTCCATTTTTATATTGGTTCTTAGTGTTGCCTCACCTATTTGTCTGGGCATGACCTTATAACAATTGTTCAGAAAGTAGACGTGTATATCAAATTTGCACTGAAATTGGAGTAAAAGTCTAATCCAAAAAGTAAATGTTTGAATAGTATCGTTTATGCACACAATTTGAAAAAGATGTTGACTATTCATTTTATTTTATGTCTGTTCATTCTTACTTTAGCTTTCACTGCAGCAAAACGGACGTTTTCTACCACTTCTACTGTAGCTTGCCTTCTTCCTCCTTTCCACTCACCAAATCCAGCAGGCAACAGGACGCCTTGGACATTAAATAAGAACTGTCACCCTGGGCAACTTGCAGCAATGCCTCACATTTCCTGGCACTTATAATTATTTCCTTCATGCCTGATAACCAAATTACAATATGGCAGGTCTCCCTGGAGCCACGGCATTGTTAGTGCCAGCTCACAACATACTTTCAACTGATGTGGCATTTCATGTACAGCTGCCAATCAAACACAGCACAGAAGGGAGAGATGTAAATGAGGGCGGGCCCGACGGTGCTCAATTACTGCTCTGAGCCCTGTATAATCCCCCAACCCCACCACTGACTGACTGACTGACTGACAGGCAGCCAGGAAAGCAGACAGACACCTGCACATTTGCTTGGTTTTCCCAGTTTTCTTTACCAAACAAAAGCATTTTTACATAGTGTGGAACGATGATGGGACGTAAATAATTGGTCGGATCCGGGAACATAACACATATTTACATTTACTGTGGTAAAACATTTTTTATCCAAAGGGTCTCAACATGTAATGCATTGTATCACCACTCTGGCAGGAGATCAAGCATGGCGTGATACAGAGATTTTCACATTTTTGCACAAATATACACAATACGTTTAGTGTCTAATCGCATTGGAACGAGCTGTTTTGCAAAACAATGAATAACACTACACGTTTCCAACATTTACAGCTATCCATAGCACTTAAGCTAAGTACAGTTATTTACTCTAACAACTACAACTACAGAAAAATAAGCAATCAGATTGTTTAACAGCTTAACTACTACTGAACTGATTCAAAGTGAATGTTTATTATGGTGAAAATCCAGTGGTCATCCACTGTAGAGCTCTTTAATTATGGCACAATTGTATAACCAGCTTTACAACGGAAAGTGCAATGCAGACAATTTAGTCTTGTACATGCGGGTCTAGGATCATGGCCCATAACCAGGGCACAGGAACCCAGGAAGAGTTGCTAATGCTTTGGCAATTGCTAATTGGCATCCTAATAAATACTAATAACACAAGAAAATTCTTCCACTTTATAAAGGAGCAACTTGTGACTACTATTACTGTTCTGGGATAATAAAGAATTCCCATGAGAATGACTGGAAGGACAATGTTTACAAGCATAAAGATTTGGGGGGGGTCCTGAAGATGTTTTTAGTTTTTTAACATGAATATGTATATTTTAATTGAAAATGCAGTCACTTGACAAAGGGTATTGTTTTTGGAAATGAACTCATCCTATTCTGCTTGTGCTGTAACTATAACCAGGCAAACGAATGCAGTATGTATAAAGTAGGTCACCTAGACTACTGATGCAAGATGGAAATCATACAAATAGCTCTTTCAATGTGTCAAACCGCCTGTTTAATTATTTTAATGTCATGACAATCGGTATAAGGTAGCCAGACCTAAGCAACATTGCATTACAGGTTCTTGAAGCATTTTGTCTGATGACCTCCTCAGACTAAGTGAGATATCAGAATACCTTTTTCCTACAAGTCTCCAGAATGATCTTGAGGTGAACGGTTGACCTCAAAGCCGTTAAACAGACAAGCAGATTTGGGTTTCAGCTAGTATGAAGTTATTGTAACTTGGGTAGGTAAGTGGTGCTCTGTTCCGATATTTTGTTCCGTCAATTGTTATGTTTTCCATGAAACCAGGTTGTTTGACTCACATGTAGATCAGCCCCCGAGGCACAGGGCCTAGAGTCAGACCTTCATGCTTCATTTCGTAGCCTTACGTGTAGACTGCCATTGCTTGGTTGAGTAATGCCTTGTAACTTAAGTCTGTGCCTTTCATAATGTAATCAATCATCTTACTGTACAATGTGAAGTAAATCCGTTTGAATAAGATTCAACTCTCTGGTTCTGCGGCGCGTCAGCTCATTGATTAATACTGCTTGCTTACACAGGGAGTCAGATGTCTTTAGCCTTTATTCATTTACTTGCAGTCTTACACAGGTCATATAGTGTACTCTATAAGGTATACACTGATGTGGAATATTATTGACTACATTACCAACTTGTCCATGTGTCCTGTCACAGTGGCCGCTGTGATCTCCATACAAGGACCTGTGGAAGGTCTAAGTTGAGTGTCTCTCTCTCCCCATAGTGAAATCATAATGTACTTGAAGTGTACTAAAACACACCGAAGACGCATACAATCAGGCGACAGTTGCTGTACCAAGTGGGTATGCTCTCGTTATTCCAGGGTCTTCCAGGGCATGCCCCATGTTTTCAGACGCCTGATTCCGATAAGGTGTTTTTGTTGGCCTTTTGCAACATTCATACTTAGGTTTGATTGGTGAATGTCAGATCCCGAGTGATGTGAACGCCAAGGGATTTGAAGCTTTTGACCCTCACTACAGACACCCCATCTCTAGTTTTCCCATGTTAGTTTAATCACGCAAATATTTACTAAGTCATTAGCATAGTCCTCTAGCTGACTACCAGCACAGTAAACAAATATACATATGGAATATTTCATATCTAAATGTATATAACTTTCCTGTTTTCTAAAGAAACGCATGGGAAACCTTCTGTACAGTTTCAGTGAGGTCTGTGGATATTTAACCACCTGATATGGCTTGCTAGATGTGCTAGAGACAGCTAGCACCAAGTCACTTGGAGACAGTGAGGACAGAAATCAAGTCTGCTTGTAAAAAAGTGATCAACGATGTCACATATTATACAGCTTTAATGACACATATTATACAGCATTTCTTCCGAATACAGGTGTGAACACGATTGTATTTGTGTGTTCCGGAAAAAATATTTTAAACAAAAATGTAATGTGTCAACTTTGACAGCCTTGCTTCCTGAAAAGAGTTGGTCTTCTTTTTTCTTGTGAAGGCAAGCTTTCCGATTTCCCATTAATCCTTGAAGTAAAGGTAAACCAGCTGAATGCCTTCAGCAATGTTCAGCAGCGTGATTAAATGACTGGGAATATGTATGCCATTGATTAGACCAATCACAATTCACGATTCAAGAAGGAAAATATGTCATGGAGAATGGTTTCATAACGTAATATATCACTGATGGACACAGTTTCAGGTTTCCTGACTTTATTCAATTTTAATTCATGTGTTTTTTCTTCTCTCCTGTCACCCAATTTCATGTCTGGTGTCTCCATTGTCTTCATTTCCTCCAACCTTCTTTTTTTCTTTCTCTGAAACTGGCGCTTTTGTTGCATTCCAAGAGGTTGATAAATCAATCCATCAAAAAATTCTTTGCGGTGAAACTCAATCAAGAAAGGTCATGTCGGCGGGAAAAGAACAGATTAAATTAGCATTGAATTAGACATGGAAAGTGAGCTCTGTCAAAACCATCACTGTGCTCAGCACAATTAGAATATGTTAATTATGCATTTCATTAAGGGCCTAGGCGCTCTTTGAATGTGAGATGAAATGTCACTGGTGTAGGCAGCCGAAAAATGGAAGATTGCCAGGCACAACTTTCTTTGTGCAATATGTGACACCTTCATTAACATCAGGGATTGCTAGTCTGATTATACTTTTTGTATTAGTTTAAGCCTTTAGGCCTCAGATGCCCTGGCTTTTTTCTGCATTTTGATGTGCCAAGCTATAAAAACCCATGCCGCTTTCTTGCAGATATTGTCTTTTGGTTTGATTCTTTGTTGAATTTTTTTTTAAACATAATGCCATGACACATTTCATAGATTTTGCATGGCTAACAGCATTCAGACATGTGTTTCAGGTGTACAATTAGTATTGTGGGTCAATTCTGCTTTCAACAAGTAACATGTGGTTTACTATTTAGCTATTACCTTCTGAGTGGATATTAAGTACATGCGGCAGCGTCTCACCTGGCATGTTGCAGACATTCTTGTCCTCGGTCGAACAGGAAACATTTGTCCAGAAGGTGGTTGGAGGTTTTCTTCCAGGGCAACTGGTTACTTCATTGTGCCCTTGAGCAATGCACTTCCACTTCACCTGCTCCACAGGTACCCAGTTAGGGGCCCTGTTCCAACTTTTCCAACATATACATGTTTTTCAGTGTGAATGGGATAAAGCAGATGTGAAATATAGGTGGGATCGTGTGTATAGTTGTGTTACGTTCCCCGGTGTGTGTGTTCATGTTATGTTTCCCGGTCCTGTTTTGCTGTGTGTTTGTATGTGTGGGTGTTCTGCTCTGTGTCTGTTCCTTACAGATGGCGCCAATCATGCTCATCTCCCAATCTTCAATGACCACTCCCTCCCATTCAATGACCACTCCCTCCCATTCAATGACCACTCCCTCCCATTCAATGACCGCTCCCTCCCGTTCAGTGACCACGCCCTCCCATTACTGCACCCAGCTGGATCCAGTTCTCATCCACCCATCCAGTCCTTCCCTCACGTGTATAAAAGCCATTTAGATCCCCACTAGGGGAGCTCTTTGCCCTGGAATGGTGTTGGGATTTTCGTATCCGGTATCCATCTGTGAGAATTTTGTGTTAGTTACCCGGTCTTTGGAGCTGTTTTGATATTTGATGCTGTTTTCATTTGTTCCCAGGGGGGAAGAGGAGCACACCCTGGGAGTGTGTAGGCAGTAGGCCCGCGGGCATACATTACATGTAGTGTTCTAAATGCCTATACACACTAGGTAAGGACTGGGTGGACCACCCCTTGAATTTTGGTTAGTGTGCCAGTTGGCGCTTGGTTAGATATGTAGTACAAAGGTAGGTAAGATTTAAGGGGTCTCTTTAACTTCTACTTTCATTGCTTTGGTTCCGTCCTGCCCCTTTTCCCCATTGTACCGTATGTTTTGGGGAAGAATAAACTCTGTGAATGTTACCTCAGTTGTCTGTCCTCCTTACTCATACCTATGACCCCACTCCATGGGATGTTTACGTGCAGCGGGGTGTTGCGTTCTCTCCTCCGGGAGGCGTCCGCCACAAGTTGATAAAATGAATTCATTGTAATCATGTTTGTTGGCATGCGCTTATGATGTTCCGTGGGATTTGTTTCTTTCACGGTTTTCATGTCCCTTTCTTTTGTAAATGTGTGTTATGGTGGTGTTCTGGCTGCAGTTTGGAGACAAGTATATTAAAGCAGGTTATGATAACATTATGAGGACATCATGTGGATGTTATTGTAATGTTATGGAGAATTAATGAGAACATTATATGGACTTTCTGGTGACATAGTTGTTATGGTGATGTTAGAAAAACAGCATTGGGCACATTTTAATGTTATAGGCATATTGTCTATTATATAGATACACAATCATAAAGTTTGCATATGCAGGGAATATGACATATATCGAAATACAGTAAGTTTAAGCAGTATGAAAATGTTTCCACTGTACAATGTCTATATATATTTATTGTGCGCCTGTGTGTGTCTCTGAGAAACAAACAGAGATGAACCAGTGCTAGATGGTAGCAGAGTGAACAGCCTCTGACCTGTTGGCTGAGGTCTTCAGTGATCTTAACGGTTATTGGTCCTCTTACAGCACCAAGGGGTGTACGTGTCCTTGATGGTGGGCTGTGTGCCCCAAGGTCCATTGGGCTGTTCTCAACCAGGTCCCGAAGAGTCGCCCATAACAGTATGCACTCAAAATCTGAAAAGCTTTCTGTGGATCTTAGTTGCAATACCAAATTTTGTCAGCTGTTGAAGAGGCAGTATTGGTGAAGTTGTGGGAAAGTTTTTGGGAGTATATTGCACCGGCATTATGGTAACGTTAGTCAGAGGTTATGGTGTGGTTATGTAAACATTATGGTGATGTTATGATAAGATTATTGACAGGTTATGAGAACCTTATGGGGACAATTTTATGATATTACTGTTACTCGGTAATGTTGCTGTTGTTGTTGTTGTTATTGATGTCTGTAGGAAGACACATTTTTATGACGTTAGCCCCTAAAAGATGTGAGTGTTGAGTATTCTATGAAATGGTTGAAAATCCTTACACATGGGGAGCCATTCTCGAATTCCACACATGGACTGTAACAGTGTACATGAAGGATCAGTCAACTTGAGAAACATAATTAAAACAAAAGGAAAGTACTTCCCAGCATACCTACATGAAATTGAAATGCTTGGTAGAGGGATGATAGGAGCTGAGAGTGGGGTTGTCTGACAATTTTATTGTTCACCTTCTTTCATGACATAAGATGACTCTGTGCGGAAAGTGAAGCAAATAAATGATAATCTTTGGAGGACTGCATCCCTCAGATGTAGTAAAATGTCATAAATGAGTGACTACCTGCAGGTCAGGCTATTATCCCTTTCAGACCGAAATCCTGCTATGTTACCCTGCCTGCATTTAAAACCAGCCTTTTCATACATCTAAAGTCCTTATGACCTGTGGAGCCTCAGTGGAGATCAGGAATATATGGTACCTGTAGTTACTGCCAGGAGAGATGAAAATGTTCTCACCGGCTGGTTTATATGTCCCGAAGAGCATTGCAGATTGACACAAGCTAAATTAATATCTGGTGATAACCATTTTTTTGTTTCTCTTGTAGACGATTATGAAAGAGAGAGGGATTTTATTGTGATCAGATATTGTCGGTTTAAAAATATATAATCAGGCCAAGGGCACAGGTTAAAACTCTCCAGAGGCCAGGGGTTAAAGCAAGAACTAATCTTCTGCACAAATGGACGAAATGAAAGGAGGAGGCGCTAATGAATCATTCCAGATCCCAGCAACCCATGCCATTGATTGTTTATCAAGTTGCTGTATGGCAGAGTGTACTGGAGTATTCCGTCCAAAACGAACAGGCTACAGCCATCCATAGTCCCATGCACACCTTTGACTTTATATCTTGCTCATCTGCCAATCATATCATGCACACCTCTCACTTTTACATTGCACTACAGTTGTACAGTTTTATATTTATTTTTATTGATGTGTTATTCTTGTATAGTGTTATTATTGATAGTTCGTGTTATCTTCTTATTTTTATATTATAATTACTGTTACTTTTTACCTTTTAAGTTCATTGCCATAACTTGTTATCGAATATGACAAATAAACCTTTTGAACATTGAACTTTGAAACGTAGTGGGATCTCAGATCCAGTACTTCTACCGAGCAGCAGTTTAACAGATAAAACTGGACAGTAAAAAATAAAGCACCCCCCCAATTACCAAATCTCGTGGGTGAGACATCTCTTTGTTTTAATCATAGTTCCCTGTGTGTTTGGGTTAGCGGCACAATTTGTTTTTCACTGTGTGCAGCAGACTCTTGTGAACATGAATATGTAAGCTGTTCATCTATTGCATTGCCAGAATGTGGTCCTTTGCTGTCTATTTGCCAAGGTGCAGAAGTCACAAATACGTCTTTAAATACTGAAATGTTTTGCTGTAAACACATCTGATGTTCACATCAGGAGCTATAGACAAACTTGTAAAGAGTCGTCATTTTTTTTTCTAAAATGTTTCTTCACACAAAGAGCTGCCATGACAACAAAGATGTTTCAAACATGTAGCCTTGATCAAGTGTTTGGAAAATGTGTCTGATTTTGTTTTAGAACGCTTACAAGCCAATCCATAAAGATAAAAACAAAACTAATGATAGAAATCCATATATATTTAAAATGAAAATATCATATTGTGGGCTACAAAAATAGTTTTTTGGTAGGTTTTGTAGACTCTTTTATACACAACACTAAAGGCTGTCAGGTCCTGGCAGGGGGCCTCTAGGCATTTCAATGTGCCTGGGGGTCACAGCTAGTGCCTGATCCCAGAGGTGCCTCTAGGCATCTCTGCGTTGCTGTTTTTCATTGTCCCCAATTAGAGGCAGCTGCCCCGCGTTGTTGTGTCCCGCCTACCCTAAACCGAGACAAAGGCACTTCCACTGTAATCTCAAATAATTTTCCATTATTTATTGAGGAAAGCTACATAGGTCCTACAACTAGGTATACAATTGCAAAATTATCTATGAAACTGTATGAAATGTATCTTAGGTAAAATGTACTAAATAATAAAAACATTTACATTTAACCTCATAATTACTTTTGAACTTTTGGAAAAATGATGTGAACATTGTCGCGTAAAACGTTTGTGTAAAACTTATTTTAATTTGTCGGAATTTCAATGATAAATCACCATCCAAGAATATTGGGATTCTATGATATCTCTGACTGCATTAACCATTCCGGCAGAATGGATAACACTATGTAACTATGTGACAGTTTCATATTTATGTGTGCCTACTGTACGTTTAACTTTTTCTCCTCTGGCTGGTGTGGTCAGTGTTATGTTCCACATGAGAAATGATCCTCAAAAACTCCACTGAAGGGCCTGTATATAATGAAGTTGGATCATTCACTGTTGAAGCTCCATCTGTGTTTTGGGTTTTGAAGGTCCCAGAGTAGCCCTCAGTGCTTTGATGTGTACAGGACAGAGTACCCTGATGGGAGATAATCAAATTCTTACATTTGTCACAGGTGAGTCATTTGCTTTCTTCTCCGGTTGTCAAATCTATATCACATTAAAAGCATTAGCAGTATTGACAGTTACTTCTCATAGTGATGATAAATAAATTACTCCATAGATTACTACATATTTATGTTATACTCATATTCATTCATGTTTGACTTCATAGGAATTGCAACTAATAATGAAAAGTTGTATGTTAAGAAAACAAGAATGCCTCCTTGAAACAACACCCACTCAAGGAAGCACTCAATCAAATAAAAGAAATGGAAGCCCACATCTCAAGACCTAAATGTATTCCGTGGCCGGAGAATGAACTTGCCGGCCATGTGACACATGATTTACACACGAAAGGCCACCGACTCTCTACAATGATAGATCTCCGCCTCAGTCTGCTCAGGCTCATTCTATGACATATAATCCTTCTCTTTTAAGCTGTAAGATAGAGATAGATAACAAAACGCTGTATTGATTTCCCTGTCTGCACACTGGCTGGGCTTTTAAGAGAGCACAAGCACATCATGTCCACGTCTGACTTCTAGACATAATGACAAGATGAATGCTATCACAGTTATTTATTTGCTCCCGGTGGAAGATAATGTTATGTGTGTTTATTTAAACTGATGTTGACCAGATTGTCTATGAATTTCTGTATGTTTTTGTTATTCAACGTAACTTCATACACTATTGTATTGCGAATGTGCAACATGGGCTTAATGCTTAGCATGTCTACATCTAAGTAATGGCTTGTAATGGTGCCGGGGGGAATATGAATTTTGTTTGTCTTAAGACAGTTTTAGAGTTGATTTTGTAAACTTATGTTGGTGAGCTTCTGAAATAAAGACTCATAACACTGAACATATAACTTCTCTTCCCGAGGGTCATGCACCTGTTTGGATGTCATCCGTTTCCGGGGTAACCTGACTGCACAGGCGGTTGTTCATTGGCTTTAGGCCTGCTATGTGAATCCTCTCTGTGCTTACAGATTGAGAGAAATGGCTTAAATCTGCTGGCGTCAACCCTGATTCATGTCACTGTGAGTGACGGGTGACCCAGGAGCCGCTGGTTTGACAGTCAGACAGATTACAAGTGAGCAAAATGCCAACAACCTCTGGCCTGCTGTGGGGCAACACATGACATGAGAGGAGGGCAAGAGCTGTACAGGCAACCCTAGGCCTGCCCCTATCCCCTAAATGTCCCTTTAATGTTTCTCTGTCTGAACACCAGGTCTAATCAGTAGACAATAGGTTACAAAATATAATAACCATAAACATATAACTTCTTCAAGAATTAGCATGGTATGATCTTTTCCCGTGAAAAATCCATGAATTTTGTTCAATGCTATTTAGAATAACAGACACACAGACCTACCTTCAGAGTTGGCTTGGCCGTCACTTTTCTTCCATCAACCAACCTAATTTGATTTGAATGAACACAGACATTGTTGCAGATGTAACCTCTATTTATATCTCATCCATATATTTATCCAGGCAGAATCCTCCCCTCTCTCATACTCTACACACATTTTACAGGCGTATTAAAGTCATCTGATAAGCATAGGTGTCGCCCCCCATCTCCGGTGCCCAGTCATTAGCGTTGGGTCTGTGAGTCCGGAGATGCTTGGGAGGCAAGCAGGCAGTCGGCAGGAATTAAAGAGTGTGCTGACGTTTGCAAGGGGGCTAGGCTGCAGATTAGGCCCCAATAAAAATGTGTGATTTGTTGCTTTCATATTTGGGAGATGTCAGCTTCAATTTGAGCCAGCACGGTGCCTTGAGGCAGGCTGGGTGACACATTTGAAGGATGCACTGATGAACTGCTGGCAATCAACTCTTAGTTCTCTCTTCCAGTATATGATGGCAATAAAAACGTTGGCCATGCATTTCTAGTATATGCAAAATGTGTCCACAGTTCCCAGTGGCATTCTCATCCTGTTTAGAAAAAGGGGATTACTGAAATTGAAGATGTAGACAATTAGATTTGTATAGATTGAGTCAGCCCAGTGTTGGTCCTGAACAGGCAAAACACAACTGGTTTTGTTCTATACTTCTAATCAGGCTTTAATTCTAATCTGATACAGCAAGTAAATGCAACAAATTAATTTTCCCTACATTGTGCGATTTTTACTTAGCAATTTTTTTATGATTAATATAGCTATTTGATTTGTAGCTTTAAGACCTATATAGGTTTTACATTTTTGTGTATTACAGAGGAATGTGCTCATACTACGGTGCAAAGAAACACTTTAAAAATACATTATGTACATGGTTTAACAGATTGTCTATGTAAAAGGACTGTTTCTTTGAAATATAAAAAACTAACAGAAGCTGAACTCCTATATAAAGCCACAACAGAAGTTCCCCATTATAGCCGATTGGAAACCAATTTTCAAATCATAAGATGCACGTAAGTGCCTCGTCATTTTATTATTGCGTTTCCCGAATGCATCGTTACTTCAGTGGCACGTATAATCGCTCGTTCACGATTGCTCTGGACCACTCGTTAGCCCGAACGATCTTAACATGCACTTCCCTGTTTTTGTGTAATCGCACCTCGCTCGCGGTAAGGAGTGAACGCAAACAGTTAATATCAAGGTAATTGTAAAAAAACAGTTTTGATTTATACACATTTATTTAGACATATTAGACAAATGCGCTACTAGATGTAAATGTAACTGAATGCAATTGGTCAACTGAGGATAAAGAAAAAAATACATAAAACAAGAAATAAGATAATTAAGATTTTTTTTCAAAATTAATCGTTCACGTGTCCCGAAGCACTCATCGTACTGCTACTATTTGATAGATCAGTGACTACTTTCGATTGATTCCCGAAACTTGTTTGAGTCAAAGAAAACACGGGTACGTCCGGACTACTAAGAACTCGACGAACACAAAAAATACTGGAAGGCTCTTCCAAAAACACACATGGAGCCATTTTAAAAATGTCAAGACCGTTGGAGACTGAATCACAACTAATCACAATATGACCTACATTTCTGCCCTGCAGGACATCAAGGAAAATGTGTTGGGTTGTTCTGGAAAATCTGACCTTTTTTCCTTTTCTTTTTTACAAAGCAAAATATTACCCACATCGCATTGGACTGTGCTAATAGTGCAACTTACTTCAAGAGGAAGTGAGACTTCAAAACTGGCTTCAAGTGGTGGTTGACACATCGGTGAAGCCTTTCAAATGTTCTTCTCTACTCACAGAGAAGCTATGACTTGACTCAATTATTGACAGGGCGTACGTCTTTTGCATTGAACACAGAAATGAAACAAAATGAATAATTAAGGACTGCCATTACAAGTTGAACCATAAGAGACAGACAAAGAAAGAAATAGAGAATGATTAGAAGAGATGGGCAGAATATCGTAAGTAGTCTTAAATTATGAAAACAAAAAAGTTAGAACGATTGCGATAGAAACTTTTAAAGACTTCTAATTGAAGACCACGCTGTTCCTGAGTTTTCACCTGTTCACAAGTTTATTAACTGTCATATTTTTGTATTAAAATGAGCTATCATGTAACCTGAATGAAAATATGCATTTGCTTTTACTGATAAATGGCCAGGAATAAATTAATGATGCAAGATGAATATGCATTATCATGCGGTGTAATCAGTGGTATTGCAGTATGTTAATCAAATGTTTAATGTGATTTACATATTTGTAACCACAATAATCTAACAGGAAATATACAATATAGAGGTCTTCCCAAAGCTGATGGAATGGAAATTGCTACTGGTTTTAAACCAAATCTATTGTATAATCAGTGAATGTGAAAATGACAATCCAATTCTAGCAAAAGCAATAAAGCATGTACATGAGACCTTAACTGTGGCCTAGAAGTAATGAGGTGTAAGGTAAAGCATATCTTAAAAAGTAGATCACAGAGCATAAGGATTTCTGGGAAAAATACAATATAGACTCAGTTTTGGTCCCCTTTCACCAGTAATTCATTAAACAAATGACATTCAGATATTATGAGGATGCAGCATGATTAAGTTTTTAACCCAATGATTCACAGATAATGCAAAAAAACACATCCTTGTCCAACCCACGGAAGAAAACAGTCGGCCAGATAGTAAATGTTTTGTGTGTATCCAAGCAGGCAAATTCCAATGCACATTTGTCCCATTACAGCACATCAACATCAGAGAAAGGCGCGCCAATGTAAGCAAGGAGCGTACACTTATCATTATTTGATAACATGTTTAATGACAGATTGACAAAGCATTTGCAAATGCGAGCTGGCATCAATTTCACTAAGTTCAGTTTTCACGGGCGCCTCAGCATCGCAAGCATACTTACGTGCATAATTTGATTTTTCTACCAAGCTATTAGTACAGTTTTTTATAAAGAATCTTCAAGCCTTGGCCTGTGTGAAGAGTGTAAGCTGTTCTGATGTTTGCTAACCAACAGACTATGAATAATCAGAGTCATGACATTTATAGACCTTAAGACGGTTTAAATATTTCAAAAACAAATTTACTGTTAGACGTCCTGCATAATGGTATAGGCAGGCTGTTACTTTTGATTGTCTGCAAAACATTGGGTAAGAATAATTTCTTAAACACGATATGACTAAGACAGGGAATTTAACATACTAATATTTTGCTAAAGTTTATTTCATTTACTTCTCCTTCATTCAAGGTTCATGGATGAGAGGAAATGTGATGATGCATAATCTAAAGTCAACATCACAACTGCTGAATGTACAGTATCGTGTATAGCCCTCTCTCTGCTATCCATACAGAATATTTCTGTCCATAAAACAGACATACTATTTCCTTCAGCCATGGCTAAGGTGCTGAGTTATTCTGCAAACAAAAACATTGCACATGTTAATAACCAAGCCAGTTGCCAATGTTTGTTCTAAGGACGTGTGTAATTAGGGTGGACATGTTCCATATGGAATGGAAATCATAAAATATCAAATGGATTGTTTGGCAACTGACATGCTTACCTGTTATGAGTCAACTTTCTTTGCTGTGATGAAATGGTGTTTGGTCTGAAATTTTCATTAAAACCTATGGTCACATACCGTATCCTTAACCTCCTGTAGATGAAATACTATGCCTGTGTGGTAACAATGAATCACCAATTTGACCTTCACATATTAAATCAAATTCAGATAAGAAACAATCGTGGTGGTTGGATTGTTGTCAGGATTGTATCTTTAGGAAGCCTATAACAGTGGTGAACCTATATCAGTCAAATCTGTCCTACTAAACAAGTTCCACTCCATGTTTTCATTGCAACACTTTAAGCAGGGACTCATTTAGACCTGGTGGGTCTAAATGAGACACCAGGTGGGTGCAATTAATGACCAGGTAGAAAAGATGGCTAAGTCCCTGATTAGGGGGTTGCAATGGAAAAATGAGTTGAACTGGCTTTGAGGGACAGATTTGAAAAACACTGGCCTAAACCTTTATCTAGATAGTTTGGATGTTATGCTGACAGGAGCTAACTACTGTATTCCTCTGCTCTGAATCATTGTTTGCCCACGATATTGCAGTGTATTTTAATAGTCATTTCAAAAAGGATAAAAACAACTCAAGCAAAATTGTGACATTCTGAATAATTACAGCTGTAGCAGAATGGCGGCTTATCTCCTTCATAATAAGACAATTCAATCCCACATTTTAATTTCCATTAATAAACACAAATGATCTGGATATAGCAATCAGTTTTTCACTATGTTCAGCCCGTATCTTAGATCATTTGTGCTGGCCCCAATTTAAAATAAGTTGCTACTCTACAATGTAATAGCTCTAAATCAGGGGATCCATTGGGGAGGCAAGGAATTCAATAATTTATAGCTTTAATCTGTTCACTGAGGTGTGTGGTCTATGACAGAAATTAAAAATGCAAGGAGAAATTATAGCCGAATACGTTAACTGCATTAGGAGTCATCTGATGAACAATTGTGATTGCATGCTCATTTCCAACAATAGAGGGCAAGTTGGTGTCACAGTATTCAAATCTGCATAGCGCCAACGTTCTCTTCTCCATTTGCCATCAGATGTCATTAGCCTGTTATAAAACAGAGATTTTATACATGGTGGTAATTGAGAGACTTGATTGCTTAAAAAAAGGGAATTTTGCATTTTGCAGGCAATTACCTTTAATAGCTGTGAAATAAGAGAGCTGAAGGAAATGTTTAATTGTTGTGAAGAACACAGGTACTCCCAACCACACATTATTCTATACATGTACATACATTATATGGTTTATCTACTTCAGAAGACAGGAGACTCATGCAAATTTACAATGCTGGTAGCAAATGTTAATTCTTTATTTCAACTGGTAAAAAAGGTGCACGAATCATTTGTCTCAATGTCATTTTTTTCAAACGAAACACTAATATTTTTTTTGTCTTAAAATATTTTACTTTTTTATACATGTAAGACATAATTGTTTCCAACCTGTCTACAGTTATTGGGTTCATTTACAGAATCGGAGTCTAAACTGGTGATTTAACATTTATTAAAGTGCTTTTCTGTTATATCATTGCAACACAAAACATTTTTACATAGCAATACACTTTACATTTCAGCAAATGTGTTAACGTCTCTGGCTACCTGTTTAAAACAGCTGCATTTTTTTTGCAGGTGTGTCCTTGGAGTTAAAAATTACATTTGATCCATTAATTGGTTTTTGAAATAATATAATTGAAACTTGACATATCATACAAATAAATAGTAGTCATAGCCAGAGCTATTGCATGCAAACATCAGCAATTATGTTTTAAGCAGTAATACATTTCATTACTGGTGATGCATTTGAGCAGGGTGCGAAGGTATAAGTTGGTGTATTATTAACATTTTAGGATTCAGTCTAGCCAGTGTGTCCATGAATTGTTGAATTAAATGTTTTCAATGTCTTTATGCATACTACAGAACGCTACTGGAAAAATGGTTGAAATATCTGACCCGTTTAAAAAAAACTATCAATAACAACAAAATTGTACCAAAAATGAACAACTCCTACTCTTTGTCCATTTCTACATACTGTGAATGGTTCTCAGGTGATTTGCTGTGAGTTTTACTCAAGTGGAGTTTAACCGCATGGTTACTAGCAAATGTCCTACAGCAAAGCTTACATTTGAACTTAGCGTCAAAGTCTTCCTCTGTTACTAGCGTCTCTGTCACCTGGAAACTGAGAGCCTTAGACAGTTCTGGCTCCTCTGCCCTCGTCTGATGATCAATAGGCAGTTTGCACATATCTTTGATTTGGAACCCTAGATGGGATTCCAGATGGGAGATAAAAGCTGGTGGTGTCCTGAACTGGGAAGCACAGTCATTGCAATAGAAGATTGGATGGCCGGTGTCCATGCTCTTCAGAAATTTGGTCCCTCCTGTTTTCCTAAGTTGGTATTTCACATTGGCCAACCAGTGGCTGATGGATGTCATGGACAGTCCAGTAAACTTGGAGATGTGCATTCGTTCTTGAGGACCAAGATCTGAGAGTAAGTACTTGCCCTCAGAAGTCAGAAAGAGGCTGGAGGCAAACTGAGCTTGGAGGATAAGAAGATGCCGGGGGTTCCAGTTGGACTGCCTTCCTTTTCGCTTGTGAACTGAGTAAACCTCTGCAGTCACATCCTCAAAGCGTCTCACATCAGTTTCCAGTTTCATGGTGGGTATCCTCGATGGCATGGAGGCTTTTGGTGTGGTGGCTTTAGGAAGAACTTTGACCATGTCAGCAATGTCAGACAGTGCATATTTCTGTGGCATTGGGGCAGAGGGCCGTACATCGGAGGAACTTGGTTTGTTAGATTTATATTTTGTCAGGTCAATTGGCTGATCACTGCTAGTAAACATGAATGCATTGTTAACTTTGTTCCTAGCCGGAGAGGCATGCACCACTGCTTGCTTTTCCATACTCCTGTTGAGTTCGGAGAATATAAATTGGGACCGACCAGATATTTTATTATTTTCAGATCTTGAATTGGTCAGTTTATTTGCTTTACCTAAATGATTGTTCAGAACTGACTGCAGTGCACTTAGAGGGTTTATGCCCAGTATTTCTGGGGTGTCATTGACAAGCTCTGATGTCGAGCTTCGTCCATTGCTGGCAGGTGGGCTTGGTGTCTTGCCTCTGTCTGAGAAATCAGGACTCAACTTCCCTTTGATCGCATCGCTCCCTTCATTCATACAACCTGCATCAAGCTTTGAAGAGGTGGAGGAATCGTCCTGACAATCGCTGTCATCATTTTCCACCAGATCAAACTTACTATTCTGACTTTCTTTACCATCACTAATGCCAACCTTTTCTTTTTTGATGTCTGCATTTTTAAACTGTTTCAGTCCCTGAGGAGTGTCAACTCGCCCAGCACTTTGAAAAAACTTCCCTTTTGGGGCAATCGGTCTCAGTTTGTGGTTAAATGTCTGCTTTAGCTGTATGGGGGGAGTTGCTGAGAGGGGAGTACTGCTCTTGATGATTCCAGAGAGTTGATAGGCGGCGTGAATACTGGGGTAAGCACTCCAGCTGGGGGTTCCAGTCTGAGCCTTGTTGATTGCAGAGGCCACCGTGTTGGCTAAAGACTTTAAGATGTCCCCTCCTCCGCCTGGTGATCCTTGTTGCTCCAGGTCCTCCTCGCGTAGGTAAGGATATTTCAGTGCCCCTTCCCCAGCTTTCGGATCCTCATCCTCTGCCTTATTGTCTTTCCCTCCGCTTTCTTCCATTTTCTCCAATGTGCCTTCTTCCTTATGGTCATCTTTTTCACCATCCCCTGGGGAGATCTTTGCAAATATTTTATCGCGTTCAGTATCATTAGCAATAGGCTCAGCTAATACCTGCATCTTTTCTATAGCCAAGGGATCGAGGGCTAACTGTTTTCCCTTCTTAGAGGCGGAGTTTGTAACTTTGATGAAATGTCCAGTAACCATCATATGAGTGGTGAGCTGTTGCAAGGTGTCATGTGAGCTCCCACATTCCATGCATTTTAGAATCTGAGACTTGCATGTCTCAAACTGCCAAGTGTAGCTGGCTCCATTCTGATACCCATACCGATTATTGTTGGCATTTGAAATAGCTGCGGCCCGTTGGGCTTCACTGTAGCCAGCTAACCCTGTGGTAGAATCAGGAGAACAAGGTCTGTTGGCTTCATAGGCCCGTTTCTTTGCTGGTGGGAGTAATTTGGGTGAAAGTACAGGCATAGGTTCTTTCAAAGGCACTTTTTGGTAATGCTTAGTCTTTATCATATGGACACTCAGGTCTTGAAGGGATTCAAAAGAATGGCCACAGAACATACACTTTAGAACTTTCTGTGCATCCTCTTTTCCTTCCATGTCTTGCAAATGTCTTTTTCTTGATTTGGAGGACGACATGGAGGCGTTGCTTGGTTTGTTGTGGTTGTTGTCCTGGTAATGTCCGCTCTTGTTCATGTGAACAGTTAAATCCACAATAGAGTCGTAGGCAGCACTACAGTCCTTACACTTGAACCGACTGGCTCCGGTGAAAACTGTCCCACCTGCTTTGCTGCTTTGTCTGTAGAGGTGAACTGAGCTGAAGAGGTTGGGTTTAGACATTGGCTTTGGAGAATGTGTTTGCTGGAAGGTTTTTGAGAGTGCGTCCTGATGCCAGTCAAATTCACTTTTGGTGCTACCATTGGTGCTGTCGCAATTGGCTTTGCTGGGGGTTTTGCCAATTTTCAAGTCCATCCCAATCCCTGTCCAGTAGGAATCTGAGAGAAAATTTGCATATGCAGCTCTCATCTTCTCCAGACTGCTATGCATTTCGTCCTTGTGTTTTGAACCACTGCTCTCCTCATCTTTCTGACCTGCTGGTGGTGAGGACGTTTTGAAATCTGAAAGTGAGAGCCTGTCGCTAGCTTCGCTAAGGCGGGACTCCAACTCAGCCTCTTGATTGGAAAGGACACTAACAGGGGAATTCTGGTAACTGTAGCTTATGCTGCTTTTATTGTCCATCTCTTTGTCCTCGGAGGCCTTGGGACTCATCTTCTCTGAACCCTCTTCTTCAGTTGGAGTGTCATTCTCTCCCTCAATCTCAGGAATGGTCTCTCGCATGATGCCATCTTCATCTGGCTGGTATACTAAAAGAGAGAAAAGGAAAGAGAGATTATATTGTGCTGGCATTTCTCATTACTCTTTTCATGAGCCCTTTGTTTAGGATGAGACCAATTAAGAGTTGCAATCGATACTGCAAACACTACTGCAATCACTAACACATATTTTAAACAGTATTTCCTCTCAGAAGAAAATCACAAAAAGCTGCACAATGCAGTCCAGAGTTAATATAGAGGATCAGCATCATGGATGGACATATTCCTGGACTAACACACTGTCAATGGCCAAATAATTCCCTGTAATTCTCAGTGGACATTGACTTAGTGCATTGTCAAAGGTTAGCTTGCTTCATGTTAAGATGTTTACAACAACCGCTTGACCAATGACTGGAAAATGCAGTTGATTTCTCCTGGGGTTTTGCAAGTGTTATAGCAAATGGCCTATTTCAAAGTGATTATGGGTCTCAAAACTGGTATGAACTTAAAATGAAAAGAATATATATCTATCTATGAAAATATGTTATCTTGCTTAGATCCATCAGATTACATTGTACCAAATTATACATACTGATAGATATTATTTTGTCTGACAAGTTCTCATAATAAATGAAGAAGGCTAAGCCTTGCAAGATGAGTTTCCTTTAATGTCATACCTCAAATAAACATTATTTCAATTTAAATGGTCACAGAGTGTCTGTGATAAAGTCTCTGTCGACAGATACAACTGTACATGTTACTGATTAATGCAAATGAAAAATCGAATATTGTGAATAATTTAATTATATTGTTAATCACAGCATAGAAACTGGGAAATGTTAGAAAATAGATTTACTTGGTATAACTAGATAATTATCTAATATTTCAAAATAATTCTGACCGATCTGTCACATTGTTATTTTGTTCTTGACAGTTTCATAAACATAAATGATCTACTTCATTATTCACCTGTTTGTTCACACGCATAGGGCACAAATGTTTTTGCATCTATTAAATGCTAATTAAAACAACAGCATTTCTAATTGACAAATGTACCATTGTCTAGTTTGTAATACACGTGATACAGCATGATTTTCTGTTTTGATTTGGCTGGTGGATCCTCAAAAATAGAAACAACTCAATACAATCAAGCTTTTCTCCTTTTATTAAAAAGCCTCCATAATAATTACATTCCACAAACTTCAGCAATGGTCACAAACACTTTTCAAGACAAATCTTGCACTTTATCAGCTTTGTCATAATATAATCTGATATTTCCTCTTTGCATTCATGTCAGAAAATGTGCATTTTGGGAGAAGTTATGGCAGACGTACTTTCAGTTAAATATGAATAGGACATAACGGCCTTGTCCAGGCACTTATGCATTTCATGTGGGTTATATTTCTCCTTTGAGTTATGGGCACTCTATGGAGTGGAATGCTGGATGGGAGGAGCACTCAAGAGTGCTACAGTACTGTGGCAGTACAGCCCATATAATGTAGAATGTCCTCCTTTGCATTCTGAAAATAAGACTTTTGTATCAATATTTCACAAGTGCCTCAGGAGAAACCCTGGAGGTGAACTCATCATCAGCTAATGGATGAAGATGGAGACGGGACTCAGGTTTTAAAACTAACATAGAGAATGGGGCCTCCGTGAACAAGGAAATTCCCCAATGTGCCGTGACCCTGATCTACCGCAAGAGAGATTTCTAGATCAAGCCTAGTTTGGCCAACCAAGTTTGCTGAAGGCCTCTAAAACAGACTCTTCTTCCCCTTCCAGATTGAAGAGGGAGTGAA
The DNA here is from genome assembly GCA_016801105.1 of Esox niger. Classification (NCBI taxonomy): domain Eukaryota; kingdom Metazoa; phylum Chordata; class Actinopteri; order Esociformes; family Esocidae; genus Esox; species Esox niger. The sequence continues at coordinate 15,080 of JACXGJ010000115.1, read as the reverse complement.
TGTCGTCAGAGAACAGATGCATGTTTTATTGATCGTTTTGTATATAGTTTGCAGATGGGGAAGAAATCCGAAATACTATCAGCCATGAAAGCTCCTAGTTCACGTCTACTTTTTGAAAGTCTTGAGACTTTGGAGGGCAGTTTTTTTGCTGAGTAGAAATTAGAGTAGAATTGGCTGACCACTGATTAAGAAATATGCATATGTTTTTGGAATAATTCAGAGATAATGTCAAACATTCCAGCAATCACTATAATTTTTTTGTACTTTGATTATTATAATGACAGAACGTATCACATAGGTATGTCGAAGGCGACCCCCATCGCCAGGGTGGAACTGAGGTCCGGATTCAGTAACCTAGAACGCTACAGTATACCAACCTCCAGCACACGGGACGTTCTAAGGATATCCAGAGGGCCGTAACATCTTGACTTGTATTTGTTTCCTGGGATGAGACTAGAGATCTTAAGAACCAACAATAATAATAATTATAATTAAGCTATATTTGGCTATTTCACTTCATGTGCTACTTGTGTTTTGGGGTTTTACAATAAACTATTTGCTAATGGATTATTGCTGGTTGCTAGCCAGTTAGAAAACTGTAGTGGAAGGTGATGTCTTGTCTGCAGCGTAATGCAGTTGACAGTTGGCTATAACATTAAAAGTTTTTGGTGAAGACATAAAAACACCAGTTACCCAACCTGCAGAGGCTTTTTTTCATGGGTGGCAGCAAGCAGATTCTGGATATATCCCTCATTCTTGTAAGCATGTGTGGTGTTTCCATGGTTTTAGATTAAATCTGACTTGATCTTTGGACTATCATCGGAATAATGTTGCCGCCCCTACCTTTTATGTCCACCCATGAGTCACATTTACTTAATTATTGGACAACGAAGTCAGAAGAAAGATGCTAAAAGCCCTACAGTCTATATACTGGTGATAAAGCAAAAGCAGCTTTTCTTCTTCATTGGATACTTCATGCAGATAAAAAACCTTACAAACAAATTAATGAATTAGGAATTTAGCATTAATAAATATTTAACTAAGAGACACTTACAGCTATCATACATAAATGGACCATCCTGACACGCATCAGAAAAATTGTTATTTCATGGCAATTAGATTATACAATTTACCCTGTTTAAGAAGCTTTATCTGCACTGTGCGAAAGAGACCACCAACACATTTTGTATCACCATTCAACGACAGTACAGCATAGTCAAGTCATGCATAACTTTAAGAAAATATGAGCTAAAGGTTACATAATGTGAATACAGAAATGCAGATTATAGATATCCAGTATTTTCAGAATTGACACTAAAATTAACAGTAGTATTTCTTACTACTACATAGTACATCAAAAGCAGCAATTAACCTTTGGCAGAGTCATTCTAAGAAAAACATCTGCTTCCCCTTCTCACACTCCCTCCATTCTGCCAACCCACGGCCCATGTCAAGCAGCATGACTCTTTAATACCAGATCAAATGCAAGGGCAGTTCTTACTATCTTTGTAGTCTACAAGACCGCTCTGACATCGAGTTAGTACATGTGACAATGCAACAATAGCAGTTATTTAGTCGCAATAGCATGGAATTATTAAGTTGATTATTTGACAGTTGTAATGCTAATAGGCCTGCTGAGAAACGCTGGAGTCTGTTAAGTCCATTCATTCTTAGAAAACAAGACGCTGACACGCCAGTGCTGAGATTTAGCATGTCATAAACCCCCGCAAAAGCCTCCAATCTGTGTCACTACAAATCTATATCTTTAGACAGGAATATGCAAAGGTCGAAAAACCTAGGGTGTCCATCATAAGTCAGTGACTTGAAGTGTTTATAACATAAATCTGTATGAACAGACTCCGAGCACAACAAGGCCTGAGCATCCTGGAGCAGTGGCCAGGTTCTTAGCCAAGTCAATCTCCCCCAGTGTTCAGAACACAGCAGACAGCACGGCCAGTGGTACAGTTGGTCTAGAAGTAGTTGAGGAATTCATATTTTCCAGTCACAGAAATTAGCTTTACTCAGTCCAATGGGATTTTCCACCACCGATCATCCCTTCGCCCCTTGGTAACATACCTCTAAAGCTAAGCTGGGTTGACCCCTGGGTGGGAGACCAGATACAGCTGTGAAGTGATGCTGGAGGGGCAGCATAGGGGGCAACATAAAGATCCCAATACACCCGTTCATGGACTGCTAGGGTGCCGTTTTTCAGTGAACAGCCTTTCCTCTCTGTGGTCAATCAACGTCAAATTACATTTTTCTGTCCGATGTGGGCGTTCACTTGTGAGCCCTGACTTAATTTCCAATCGGACTTTCTTACAAACATGGCCACCTGATCCAAGCTTCCAATTTATCCCATCTCCCTCCCCTGTAACTATTCCCTAATTTGCTGCAATCAACGATTAACACTTACCTGGCAAACAATTATAACAAACAATTATAATCTTACCAAATTTGTTTAGATTTTCCACATTCCTTAAAATCATATTTCCCTTAAACACAGGACAGTTACAGCAATTAAGTTTTATTAAGTGAGCCTACAGCATATGTTCCCGGTGAGAGTATTAGATTTTCACTACTAGCCTGTTAGCATTACATTTTATAATAGCAAAGATATCAACATTTATCCCATGGAAGGTCAACATTTTCCTCATTAAAGTGACAAGGCGAAGAGAGTGAGCAGCCTGAGGGGTTTAGCTAATGGACAGCTGCCTGCAATACTCTGTGATACCCTGCCCGCACCAGGTAACACTATCTTCACTGAAGATTGGGTAATTCATAGGTGCCAGTGACAGGTCTGCATGTCTGTGCCACTTTCCCTAACTGCTCTCTGGTTGTCTCAAGCTACAGTTTTCGCTGCTCACAAATCAATATTTCTTTTTACTTCTCATTGATTGCCTGGCGGTGGGACCGACCTAAACAGGACTGTTATGACATTTCTAGATTTCCCCCTGTCCTTGGACCAATCAATTACACGCATATGGCAATCAAAACCTCTTTGCAAAATGAACCTGCTCCGTGACATTTACATCTCCTGGATTTATGTCATGCTAAATAGACAAAAAAAATCTTATAAAAAATAATAAATGCACAAAAAATAAAACACAGCAGGCTCTAGCGCCGTCCATTGTACCCTACGCGAGCCTGCGGATTCTACACAACGAAGCAGGTCAGCCAAATGGAGCAACCCACCGCAGTCCTGTGGAACTGCCACAAGGAAGCATGGCGCCAGCAACACCGTGGTTCTGAGTGTGATGCCACCAGGGGGCGGGTCACTTTGGTTGAGATCATCTGCTTGCTTGCTTAAAATGTACATTTCGGTCATATAATGAAGTGTTGGTGGGATATAGATCAATCAAACGTACACCACCGGCGTTGTGTTCTTAGGGCCTGCCAAATGTCCACACATTCTAGGGGTTAGTCATTACTGTATTCATTATTAACTTCTGCTGGATCAAACCAAAGTATACGGCAATCAGAAAACTGTCCAAGCTACGCATGCCTGGGATTAAATATTTTACCAGAGATCAGTCAGGTAAGGTGTACAGTGTGCTGATTATCAAGATCAGTCTAAGAGCAGGATTTATGGCTGATATTGCATTAGCTAATTTTTAATCCAAGACGATGCTTCATGCAACCTACTCAGACCTCTGGGCTGTGCACAACATTCCTCAATGAGTTCAGAATCCTTCACTGACCTTGTTGTCATGGCAAATGCTATTCAATTTTAAGCACCTTATTACGTTTACAACAACAATCTCACTTGCATCCCGACTAATGACAATATAAATTATTGTAAACGCTATTGTATAAAATCTTGGGCAACCCAAAGATTTTTGGGTGCAATACCTTGTATGCAGTTACACAATAAAACATTTAAATAAATAAAATAAAACAAGCCAATAAAAGATACTGGAATGGCACTCCAAAAAGTTGGAAATATTTTGACTAGCCTGGAAAGACAGTGAAGTGAAATATTGAAAAGTGCTAACATCTGCAGACTGCACTTGTGAAATTGGTAAATTATCTTTTAATAGTGTCAGATCTAGGCTTCTGCGTATGTCCATGTGCATCTTGACCTTAGTGCTGCCTTCAACACCATTCATCACTCCCTCTTTATGAGAGATTGGAAACCCCTATTGGTCTTACCTAGTTAAGATCCAAAAGATACAGTTGCGCTCAAAGGTTTGCATACCTTCCGGGAATTTGTAATATATGTACCATTTGTAAAGAAAACATTAGTGAGCAGGCCAAGCACATGTCTTTTATTTCTTATGAGATTCACATTCGACTATAGGTCATAATAGAATGGCACAATTGTAAAACAAAACATGGCAACAAAGATATACCCTTAGTTCCCTTAGATCTTAATACTGTGTATTTCCCCCTTGAGCATCAATGACAGCGTGCAGGCTTTTGTATAAGTTGTCTAGAAGGCCCTGAATTGGCAAAAAGCCTCCAGGTCCCGCAAATTCCTTCACCTTTTTCTGCTGTAACCACTGGAGGGTCAACTTGGCCTTGTGCTTAGGGTCATTGTCATGCTGGAAAGTCCAAGAGCAGAATAATGCAAATTGTCTGCCAATATATTCTGATAACATGCTGCATTCATATAGCCTTTAATTTTCACAAGATGCCTTTAGAGCTCACCCCCCCCCAAAACATCAGTGATTCACCACCATGATTCACAGTGGGGATGATATTCTGTTCACTATAAGGCTTGTTGGCCCCTCTCTAAACATAGCACTTATGGTTGTGACCATAAAGCTCTATTTGGGTCACTCCAAATTACATTATACCAGAAGCTGTGAGGCGTGTTAAGGTGTTATCGGGCATATTATAACCAGACTTTTTTGTGGCATTGACGCAGTAAAGGCTTCGTTCTGGCAACTTGACCATGCTGCTCATTCTTGTTCAAGTATTGCCGTATTGTGCTCCTTGAAACAACCATACCCTGTCTTTTTCCAGGTTACCTGTGGGTTTTTCTTTCCATCCCAAACAATTATTCTGGCAGTTTTGGCTGAAATCTTTCTTGGTCTACCTGAACTTGGCTTGGTATCAAAATATCCCTGAATTATCCACTTCTTAATAAGTGATAGAACAGTACTCTCCTGGCATTTGTGAGGCTTTAAATATATTGTTATGTATTTTTCCATCTTTATAATGTTCCATTACCTTTATGCAGGTATTTTGACAGTTATTGTCTGCTCCCCTTGGCTCAGTATCTAGCTTGCTCAGTGCATCCACGTGAGAGATAACAAACGTATTGACTATTTATACACAGACAATAATTTGAAAAGCCACAGGTGTGGGAATTCATTTTACCATCTTCATCTGTGTGTCACCTTGTTTGTCTGTAACAAGGCCAAACATTCAAGGGTATATCAAACTTTTGATCAGGGCCATTTGGGTGATTTCTGTTTTCATTATTTGATTTATTTGATTGAAAAAGGAGCCCAACAACTATGTGATAATAAACAGCTTCATATCATCACTATCCTTAGATAAAAGATAGTGATCTTAATCAGTTACATTTTTTAAATCAATGCCAAAATGTCCCAATTTCTCCCAGGGTATGCAAACTTATGAGCACAACCGTATCAGTTTGTGTGTGTTGATTGTTTGCTTTGGGTGGGGCCACTGTGTTTTCAGATCACACCGTCTTAGTCCCTAGTTATTTTGATGATTCCTGCCTTCTCAGTACACCTGCATTTATTGACCCTCTGTTCATCTGAAAAGGCAAACATATTGATGCCCAAACAGATTGCACTCCTTAAATATTTTCCCGGCCCATCCCAATGACGACTGGCCACCCTTCAAAATCCCTTTTGGTTCCGACCCTATTAGGGAGTTCTTCCCAACCACTTCCTGTTGCCAGCTCTTTGCGGTCTTTGGCTGGGTATATGCATAACCACTTTGTAACACACTGTAAATGTGATTGATAATGTAAATTGAATGATTGTCTTTATTTGACATGATGTACATATGACTTGGGGGACTGTTTGTCTCATACTGTCTTGAAACAATGAAGGGAAGCATTTATAAAGTTCACAGATGCCCCAAGGCTCAACCATATACAGGATTTGCAAAATTGTATGCAAATGTTAACTATTAATGGAAGGTAAACATAAACACACATATTCAAATGGACAGTTTTATTTGTTTAAGAAGGGTGTCTTATTTCCTAAGACACTATACCCATACTAAGGAATTGCATGCATTATCACTGCCCTTATAACATTATCTGGTTCAACATTGTTATACACAGAACAACAGTATTACCAATAACAATTAGATCTAGTAAATGAAGTCAGTAATACAGAGGGTTGAATTCTATAAATGGAGGGAAAAACCCATTTACCTTTCCACAGAGTGGTTATGTTAAGATCTCTCTGAGGGCTTTGCTGCAGTGCAAAACCATACGACTGAAAGATTAGTGTTAATTTTTGTATGCATGAAAGGGATGTTACTTAAAGCGCATTACTTACTTCACTAAACAGTGGCCATTCATGCAGATAAATGCCTTGCTTTCATACACCCTCACATTAAATATTTTATAGATTAATATAATCAAATAGAAAACCTTGCCATTTTTAAGAAAGACAATGTGGACCCTGTTGAGGAAGGCATATTGTGAATTCTGCAAAAGACAACGTGATGTACGGTCCATAGACGGACGGTCTAAGACCCAGATTAATATGATAGGATCACCAATATGACACCATATCCTTCCATCTGGCTGCTCATTTGTGCAAAAATTATCACAATAATGATGGCAATTAATCAAAACAATGTTTTCACAACCAACTGATAAATGAAGGTAAAACCCTGAATATCTCAGGAAGTAACCTACACCGCTGACACACAATCCTGAGAAAAGATACAGCAAGTTGCAAGCCACGTTTCAAAAGTTCGTGGGGAGATTTCATCAGTTTGATTTGAGGATTTTCTGTACGAAAGACTAACGTCGGCACTCCTCATTGTGTCCCGGCCTCTCCAGCGATACCAATCACAATTCTCACTTAGTCACATCAAGCAGTAGCTTCCGTCCTACACTAGCTCCAGGAGTCCCTTCACTTCCTCCATGATGTCACGGAGCGACGCTGCTCTTTTTGATGCCTGGCTGCTAGAAGCTTCTGCTCCGAGACGCATCACTCGGCCCGCTGCCTAATTGGAAGTGAGCGGTGGGAGAGCGTTGCAATCTGCACTACAGCACCTAAGTCATCACTTGGAGCGTGCCACCGTGCCACCGTGCCACCGTGCCAACGCCAAACCCGCTCCCTGCCACTGTTGCCTCCTATTCCGTCTCACCCCAGCGTTGTCAGAGCTTTTACACACCTTGCCCTCAAACAAGATGATTTATCTGATGTTGCATCACTGGCAACACTGTCCATTCCTCTACTCCAACAATTTTCATTGGCGGCGTGCGAGGCTTGCTTTGTTAGAAAAAAAACAACAGCATTTTTATGTCGACAAGCGTAGGAAACTATTAGTCGATTTCTCCCTAAAACGCACCTAATGTGAAACATTTATTCGTAGTCGTTTTTCACGCGAGCGTGAGCGAATGACAGAGATAGAAGGGAGAGAGAGCGGCTGCCCAGTGTGCTACTGCTTTCTCCTTTCTCTGTCACTTGGTTTTTGAAGAGCTTGTGACATGGCTCTCCAGGAGAGACATGATGAGGTCTGATGGTTCCTTTCTGCAGAATAGCAGTTTACCCCTCATTCACCCTTATCAGAGAGAGAACCCATCATCTTACTGTACGCCACTCAGCCAACCCTCGCATATTGGAGCTGACCAGTCAAGCAAACAGGGAGGTACTAATAAAAGACCATCTTGCTTCGGTTCAAATTTCCCTGATTGAATGTCAGTCAGGAATGTTTGCGTGGCTTGGCAGGCAGGCAGGCAGGGAAGGGGAAAGTGGGCCATCATTTAAAGGACCACTGCCTCATACAGATTAGGCTTTTGTTCATAACTTTTATGAGGCACTGGCTGGGAAGGGAATGTGACCATCTTTTCGGCACTTAACTGACCGTCTTGGTGATACTGCCTAGCAGCTTCATCAAATAAAAATGAGGTAACTGTATTTACATATTTTCATATATTTTACTATATTATATTTTCCAAAGCAAAATAAATGTACTTTAAATGATATTTTTTCATACAATGGTATCATGTGATACTGCAGACATATTCAGTGTGATACGACACATCCGTGTATTTAACGGGATAACACAACATTACATAAAAATGCTGGCGGTGGATCATGTCTTCCAGACATAGGTCAATCGTTGGAACATTTCCTCTTCCTTGTGAGTTAATAGCCAGACTACACAATAAACAGTAAAGAATTATGAAGAGTGCCAACATCGGGCATCAAAACACTGGCCATCACATCAGCAGACATCTGTCAAGGTCAAGCCCAGCTTGATGAATCTGATACTGCAGCTGACTGGAGAAGAGTGTGTGTTCTATTAAAACAATCTGCATTTCACTAACTCTCCCTCCATCCTCCGGCTCTCTATGGATCTTTCATTAGATTTTGGACAGGTTCCAGCCAAGGCTTTCCTTATACAAGCAGTTTTGTGCAGTTTTCAGCAAAGGGAAGCATTTTTTTATATTCCATATATTCCATTCCTTCCTTTTATATTCATTAATAGTAGATTGCCACTTTTTCCCTTCATTAGAGACAATGACGCTACACAGTAAATTTGCAACATAAGCGTGGTACTGTCAAATGGTTTCTTGCGGAACCAAAGGCTGTTTCATGGCAAGAGTAAAGGGAGGGAGGCAGACCCGCCAAACCTGCAGCAGCATTGGGGGACAAGACAAGTTAAAAAGTAAGAAAGGCAGAAATGCTTCAAAACAACCCTGCCTTTCTCCCTTTCATTTCAATGGCAAATTTGTTGTCAAATGCATTGCAAAATGATTAGGGCCCACTGTTTTTCTGAATAGCGCAAACATTGGGATTTGCCTGGCACTGCATTGTCACTTTGACAGCCCATTTTGAAAACAATGGCTGCCTAAATAGTGAAATGTGTTGGCATCCAATCTCTAAAAGTTTCGCTCAAAACTGGCTGGCTTCTTTTTGCTGTTTGTGGATATTTTGGAACGTTATCTAGATGTTGATTAGAATGAAAGAAGAAGCCAGTGAATTGAAGCTCCCCGAGGAGGCACATCAGCTATTGTTGAGAGATTGACAGTCACTCCATTGAGTCAATGTTTCAGTTTAGAAAACCTATTCCTATAAAAGCTGGTTAGAGAGTACAGTCATTGTGTAAGTGTACTTTTTGGTTTGTAAAGCAATACAATTTAGGGGAAGGGATTAAAGACTGGGGTCGTTCCACAAATTGAGTGCCCTCTGTGTCCCTTTGAAATTGTGCACCAACATTTTTAATATTTAAAAGCCTGTCATATTAAATGATGTACCCTGTAAGTTAGACCACATGGTGAATAAAAAAAGACATGAAAAAAGTCTCAATATTGGTGAATAAAAAAGAAGGCATGAACAAAGTCTCAAATTCAGCATTTTCACATTAAGATTTCAACCCACTGAATCCAAAATATTTCTTTTAAAAAAATCTTAATTTGTGATTGATCCCTGTCAATCACAAATCAGTTTATTCAAATCAGACTATTCAAATATTTTTTGTTCAATGTGATTAGCAATTAATATACCATACACATTTGCCTCATTGTAAGGTGGACCCTGATACATGATTTAACTATCCACAGAAATATATAAACAGTGCCTTAAAAAAAATTCTGAGCATTCCTTGCATTTTGCGGAATTACAAACACTATATTAAGTTTGATCATTCACTTTAAAATACTGAAATTCAAACTAAATTATTGTGAGGTGTTTGGTTTTAGATTAACACATACATATTTGGTAAAGGCCCCTTTTCTGGGGTAAGTATTTACTAATTTAACACACAGTATTGGAGCCATGTTGGACGATTCTTCTGCAGGTTGTTTAGGTTGGTTGGGCGATGCAAGTTGACGATACTTTCAAGTGCCGTAGACTCTCAGTTAGACCTTTTTGTTATTGAACCACTGAAATGTTGCCTTGGCATTGAGCTTGGGATCATTGTCCAATTTCCTCCAAAGTTTTAGTTTTTTTAGCATTACAGCAGTACTTTCAAGTATTTTGCTACACACATTCACACTTGGATTTTGAGCTAAATCGTTTTACCCTGGTCAAATCCAACTACCAAACCTTCTCCCATATTGCAGCTGGGTCACTGCACAATAAGCACAATTGGTTTTGAGTTTGAGTGTTTCCAAAAAAATTACCTAACGGGAAAAAAAAATGCCATCACTGTAACGTATTGATCAGGAATACTTCCAAATACTTTTGCAGGTATATTTTCTCTTAGATAATTTCATTTATGGACGTGTCTCATTGCAACTTCACTCAATGGATTTGAAAGAGCAAGCATTCCTGATGTCAAAGTTATTCTTCTTTTTCTCATGTGGGTGAACTTATTTTGAGGGCATGGTCACTCACCTCACAAACATATTTATGGCACGAGTCCAAGCTGCCTAAAGAAGTCTTCAGCGTGCGACAAAGCAAGGAAATCCCTGTTGACGATGTCTCTCAATCCTTTACATTGCCCATAGGGCATTCCAGGCACAGATTGCACTCAAACCTAGCCTGTGGTGATCACTTTGTTGCTATGAAATAATGCCTAATATTGTTGGAAGAAATGCATAGGGCTAAAGCAGGGATTGAACAGAGATCTCATCCACATACATTTCTGGAGGCAAAACACATTTGTGAAATAACAGAAAAAATGGTGAAGCTTTCATTCAACTGTGCATCTTTGTTACACCCAACAGGTTTCTATTCCCAGTGTCACAAAGGGAATATTGGTCAATTCAACTGGAAATCACCCACCTTGTTATGGTAAACTCTATTACTTCATATTTAATGCACTTACTATAATACCCCAAAAAATGTGGTGAAATCTTGAAAACATTATTTTGGCTAATTTACCAAGTTCCAATAGTGCTGAATTGATGGAACGTGGGAACAAACATAATTACTGTGAATATATATTATTTTAGTTATTAGGTGTGTGTAGTTAAACAAAAGGCAATCCATGTGGGGATTTATTATTTTTTATTTCAGTAAAATGTTGTTACCTAAGACTAGCCCTGATTACAGTACTCTTATAATCACAAACGTTTACACATTTCCACTGTTAAGTCCGAACTGCAACATAAACGTTTTTGTCCGTGCAACTGCCTCATTTACAATGAGCTTCTCAGCGGTGACATTTCTGTGGTGTTAAACAGCAGTAATGGAGGAGGAGTAGGAGCCACTTGCCTGCCTGACGAGTATAGGGCCTTTGTATTCATTGGTTAATTTATTGAAAAGAAGGTAGGCGGACGGGCAAGGCAGCAGAGTGGAACTGATACCCCGTGTGACTGTAGGTTGTGCACTGAGGGGCTGGGGAGGGAGGGAGGAAAAAGGGGGAGGGAAGGGGGGGGGAGAGGTTGAGGAAGGCAGAGACCAGAGCGACAGAGGAACGGTTAATGGAAATGAGTGACAGGCTTTCAGAATGATTTACAACGGGTGGCGCAGCGGCAGAGCCGGAACTTGATGGATGATCCTGAAAGACGGAGAAGAACCATAAATCATGTCTTTGAATCATTGACAGAGATAAAGGAGGGGGAGAAAAAGCAATGGCATTGACGTTCATTCTTCCAATAATGTACATTGACGAGTTACACTACGGAGCCTTAATTAAAAAGTGAACACGGCGGGTTCTCTTTCTCCCTCCCCTCTCTCGTTCTGCTCTTCTGCCCCCCCCCCTTCTCTGTGGTGGTATCAATGGTAATTAAAGATGCAGTAGCATCCCAGGCCTTCTTTCTGTCCCTTATCCCCGCTCCTGTCCCGTAGTTCCTTCCTCCAGCTGTTCAATGCACAGCAGACAGATAAGATAAGTGCACTGGTTTAAGATAATGTCACTCCTCGACAATATCAATGAGGTCCTAGTCCATTTGTTTTTACTTCTGCAAACAGGTGCAACAACCCATAGACTAAAACATAGTAGACCTACAAACCAACACACCACTGACGTTAACTAATGTCCATGGGGCACCAGGCAAGCATGTTTGAATAAGGCATAGATCCGTTCCATAACGGAGGTTGGTTGTGATGTCTTTTTAACATTCAGGAGGCGGAATAAGTGATATTCCGTATCAGCTGAGCTCTGTTAAAGGACACACAATGGAGCACTGGAGTGAAATTAATCCTAAACATCTGTCTTCTGTGTCCTACATGCAAAAACACTGTTTGTTCCAGTCCTAGGACTGGCATTAGCAAGCACAGGAAGAGGGAGAGAGTAAAGAAGAGAGACATCTCAACTCATGCTCAAGTTCTCCAAAGTGATTCAGGAGGTCTGTTGTCTCACAACTCAGGCAAAAGTGACCTTGATTGTAAAAATGCCTTGATTTTTTTATTTCTTTAATATGGAGTCCTTCTTTCTGTGGTTGTGGGTCCAGTTAGACACACATCACAGGTGTTTTTAAAAACATGCAATCTTTTGACCAGTTGAGATGTTAATTGTGTAGATAACCCCCTAGGAAAACCAACGGTATTGGAATTTTGATTATTGTATAATGCCCAAAATGAATTGGTTTGAACATTTAGAAATTGTCTCCCAAAGTAGCCTAAAGCAAATCTTAGGGCCGACTTCAGAAATCGTAGTTAAAGAAATGATGGTGAATGTTTCACAGCAATAGCGCATTCAAACTCACTTTCATTTCCAATTTTTGTCCACAAATTTACAAAGCCTGGAAAAGTGTATGCTAGAATACGAAAAACATGTCTAAAAGCGAAGCAATGATTCCCGACTATCGAGTGCATGTTGCCCAAGGGATTTAGTTTTCCGCCATCTGTCATTGGAATAATTCTTAGTGACGCCAATGAAAGAGGTAGAATACCACTTTCCAATTTGATGATAATAGGTGTACATTTTCTTGACCTATTCAAGTTCTGCATATTAATATCATGTTCGTACGCTCACAACATTTCTAGGGATTTTAATGCAGATACACCATGAACATTTTCCTAAATTACCATGCTAAAATTATACATAAAGCCTCATCTTTAAATTTTGAGCGCAGTTAGAAATTTAACACATAGGGCAATAAAATATGAGTGCTTCTATCATGTAACCTGAGGGAAGGATGTCAGTTGGGCTGGACGACCCATGGCTGTGACAGGCTACTTACCAGACAGGCTCACTTTCCTGTTAAACATTTGTCTTCATTTTCTTCTTAAAATTGCAGGACAAAAAAACTATAGAGGTATGTATGTAAGTAAGTATGTATGCATTCTAAGACAACATATGATGTAATATACTCTTCAAAGTAATAAGTCACTTACCTGTTCTTTTTTTGACAATTTATAAAAAATGACTAACTGATGAAGAACTATGAAATGCTAATTATAAAATGCTAAATAGTGACTGTGAAAAACAGCAACAAAGTGATGATGTCAGATATTAGGTTGGAGGTTACCGAAATATTGAATATCTAATTATTAAGAATGATATGTCTTAGTAAAATTATACAACAAGAGGAAGTAAAAATGTATGTTGGTCACCCCATAGCATCAACATTTCAACAACATGCTAGCTATTATTAGGTAAACGTGGAATATTCAAATATGTGAGGCAGTAATAAAAATATTTAAATAGCAAAGAACTGGTAAAGAATTAGGAAAAAACATCAATAGTACAAGATTGTACATATCAGAGTTCCAGGCGAAACAAAAAAAATATTTTGTTTCAGGGATGTATTAACATCTATGTAATGGTCACTTTGCAGATACTTACTCAGATACTTTACAGTGACTAATAGTTAGTTCATCTTAAGATAGCTAAGTGGGACAACCACACAACTATTTAATAGTAAGAACCCTACTCTATCAAGGCCAGTATATAGAACGCTTCCTATTTGATCGGGTGGAGAAAGACTGAGGACAGCTGGGATGAACTGTACACTGGGCGTGGGATATTCACCACTGTTGCTGAACAGCAGACAAAGGGCTATCATTGCTAGTGGGGAAAATACATTTTGGCAGGCTAAAAAGGAACTGGAAACACAATGGAAGCACTGGCAATCATTTTGGTGAAAACTGTGAATATCAACAGCTTTTCTAATACAGTGGTAATCATTTTCAGGTGGGATTTGACAGTATATCAATCTTTTATGATCTAACAATGGAATCAAAGAAGAATGATGGACAACTGAAGAAATTGCTTTTTATTCATCTGTTTCAGCTTTTCCTTTTTGTGTTTTCATATTGTTTTCCCATTCTATATCATATTTTTCCAATTCACACTGCTTTAGGATATCAGAGAAACAGCATTTCTTTAAAATAAAAATGATTATGTATGCAAAACAATATTAGCGGTGTGTTAAGTTTGTGTAGTTATAAACATAAAAGACAGCACATCGGAGAAACTGCTACTTGAGCGTAATGAATGAAAGAGCTTAATGAACCTCCGTGTTAGAGCAGTGATTAGTTGACTGTGGGCACTGTGATCTTAAATGGTCTTAAAAGATGATCTATAGAGTAATGAAGCAAGTTCTCCCATTGGCTCAAAGCCCAAAGCGGAACATAATCAACGTCATACGAGATAGTGTTGGGGCTTTGACTTCCTCCTTGTAGTGTTTCTCTCCCATTTGACCAAAATGGGCAATACAACCGAAATATTTTACAGTATGTATCCAGAGCATTTGCATTCAAACAGGCCGACTGACATGAGGTCCATAGCCCAGCTGGCTGTAGCCAAGTGTGCTGTGTCTGTAAATGCAGCATGTAATGGCTAGGGGCCCCCACTCCCTGACTCCTCAGCTCGGACCACCCAGCTCGTTGCATGGCTCTAGCTGTAGCTGCTTATGACAGGATGATGCTGCTCAGTCCTTGGACCCATCGCATTGGTTTTCTTGGACCGTGGTGAAAGCAAATAGCAGCTAAAGGGCCCCAGTGCTCAGAGTAAAAACCCAAAACCCGTGGAGTCATTCATCAAAGCGTCAGACAACTCGCTATTCCACAGCCCCCCCC